>JAJQKJ010000285.1:0-66774 GCA_029574335.1 Rana kukunoris
TTTGGTCTTATGTGATTTTTATGGTTTTATATTGTATCGTATTGGTTTTTTGGTTCTATATTGTTGTTTATATTAGGTGATTTTAATCGTAGTACATATTGTATATTGTTGTGTTAATTTATGCCTGTGTATGTTATTGTTATGTTAATTATGCCTGTAACACCCGGTCTCGTTGTGAATTGTTAAGGTCTGGAAGCGTTTCGATACCTTCGGGTGATTCTACGCTATACAAGCAATGAACAATAAACAATAAACAATAGAAGATTTTTTTTCTTGTCAAATTTGTTTATTGAATTTTAATAATTAGCATACATAAGTACATATGGTGGCACTGGCAGATTTTTTAAACTACATGTAAACCCTTGCTGAATGCCATGTAAGAAGCCAAATGTTGTGCATTTTGGAAAAATTACCCAACGTTGAAACAACTGTAACAGTAATTATGAGAGACAACAACCTTTACAAAAGTATCACCAGTAAAGCCCTGTACACACGATCGGAAATCTGATGGAATCTAATCCGATGGATTTTTCCGTCGGATATTCAATGAAGCTGTCTTTCGTCAGTCTTGCATACACACTATCAGACTAAATTCTGACCTCGCCAAAACGCACTGATGTAATACACTACAACAAGCCTAAAAAAATTAAGTTCAATGCTTTCGAGCATGCGTCGACTTGATTCTGAGCATGCGTGTATTTCTCACTGATGGAGTTCCACACAGGACGATCAGATTTTTTATTGTCTTTTTTATCCATAGGAAAATTTAAAACATGTTCTATTTTTTAACACCGATGGACACAACCGACAAACCGATCGTGTGTATTGTTTTCATGAATGCTAACAAATAAAAATAGATGTTTAAAGTGATGTTATCACGTTAAAGCTTTTATTTGATCAGGATTTAGTGATCAGGATTCTACTTTAGCAAACTATGTTTGAGTTTTTTTAAATTGCAGTGCTGCAGTATATTTACTTATATTTACTTATTTCCCTGCCTTTGTGCACAGATCTGTACACCCAAGACCAATATCTGTCTGCAACAACTGATCAATAACTAACTCTTCAATTGTCAACCCAAAACTATAACTTTTACATTTGGGTTATTTGTTGCTAGTTTCTTGCAGATACTAATTTACAGCATAGTACAATTCTCCAGAACAGCATCAACGTTACAATACCATTCTGGCATCCCATAATTTATATGTGTGATATATTTTTTTTTATTGTACATTGTTCCGGGGCTTAGATAAAGCATGAGCAGCCCTGTCTGATTACGGTAATTGTAACTTGTTAAAATATCTATTTTCAGGTAGCTTTTGTTTATCTAGCAGTTATGGGCTAGAATTGAGCAGTTGATGAAGTAAAGAGAACAGATCAATAATCTATGGAAAGGTTTACTCTTTAAGATCTCAAAAATGTGTAACAATTGCCAGATCGTGCCTCCAATATTTATTTATTTTTGTAGCATAGCTTGTGATCTTCTTTTAGTGTGGAACCACATAGTATTTTTTTACAAAGTTTAATAAAATGTCTGCAGGACATAAACCCACCATGCAGCCTGCAAGCTTGATAGGGGTGCAAACAAAAGTGCAGAGTCTAGAGCCATTGATGTTCACCAGAGCTCCTAGTGGTAGAGATGGATTTTCTGTGGGTGATTCCCAGGTTGCAGCCCTCATAAAACACCAATTTGTGACTAAGGTCTGGTTCACACCTATGAATGTTTTATTTTTATTTTTCATTTTTGCATAAACACAATTCACTTCATTTAACATTGTTTTCTATGGATGTAGTTCACATCTGTGCATTTTATGGAAAGGACCAGGGACATTTTTTTGGTTCCACTTTAATGGATCAAAAAGGTGTATTAAAAAACGCAAAATGCTAAATGCACCTGCAATATGTTACTGGTAAAACCTGTTTCAATATGTTTATTAAACATTTTGTTTCAAATACCACATTAAAAAATGGAACAAATAAAATTGTACAAGTGAGTCACATGAATAAAAGCAGTAGAAAATATACATAGAATGTATCTTCAACTACAATGTATACGATGGTAATCTTTGCATACAACGTAGAATTCGTAACAGAATTTACAATTCAGCACACACTTTTGTATGCCAACTAATCAGGAGTCTGTAACTAAAACCTATGTTAAAGCCATCCAAGTCTAAGGCACCGTAAATCCCATCAAACAAATGAATACTTGGAAGGACAGAACAGTATCGTCTTCAATGAACATGGACAACATAAAACAAATTTCAGAGGTCCAACACCACTCGCAAACCACAGAATATCAGGAGTGGCATCGGGATAGTGTGAGAAAGATTTAAATATCTCGAACCTATTACTACAAGTAAAGCTAGGTAAATAAATGTAAAAAAAAAAGGGGGGGTGTGTGGGGGGAAGTAACTCCGTGCCTGCCAATATAATATTCAATAGTTAGATCAGAAGAGATCTAGGATCTCTTGATATATGATTGATCCATGGGTCCCAGACAGCTTTGAATAACTCCAGTTTGTCATGAAGGATAGTGGTCATATGTTCATTAAGCAGAGATGAATATAAATGTTATAAGGCATTTTTGGGATCTAGAGGCGTTTTTCACATCGTGTCCCAGCAGTGAAAGTTTCGGAGATTTAATTAAATTAATTTAAGTTAGAGTATATATAAAATTATACACTCTGATCCAATAACGTCTCATTCTGGGGCATTTCCACCATATATGATACATAGTTCCCTCCTGTCCACATCCACGGAAGCATAGAGGAGAAGCACTAGGTATAAAGGTTGCTAGTCTAAAGGGAACCATGTACCACCTCAAAAGTATTTTGTAATTTGCCTCAATTATTGAAGTGTTCATAAGTGAACGTGATGCTCCCTGTGCCAATTTGCGCCATTCTGAAAGCTCAATATTTTCCTGCATATCCTCTTCCCATTTTACCATGTAATTCAACTTACTGAAGAAACTGTTAAAATAGAGTAAATATTCGAAATATGACCTTGCATCCTGTTGAATTTACAGTATAAACATTCTGACAGACAGTGACGTTAAATTAGAATCACATGGCAAGTCATCTAAAAAAATTTTATTAAGTTGTAATTATGTTTTTCAGAAACCGGTATATGAAAACGTTCCTCCAGGGAGTTTATAACAAAGCATTGCCTTAGTATCACAGACGTCAGCTATGCGTATCAGGCCCTTATTTTTCCACCATTCAAAAGTATTGGGGACAAGTCCCGGGGCAAATTTTTTATTCCCGAAAATAGGTGCCATTGGGCAGTGAGGAGATCTAAATTTGTACGTTCTGGATAGTCTGTCCCAAATATTAAAAGATAGTGATAAAGTTGGGAATAAGATTGATGGTCTTTCACCTGGTGACAACCAAAGCAAGTGTGATAAATATATACCACGACATGCAAGACTTTCCAGTTCCATCCAAATAGAACCGGGGCATGAAGAGTGCGATCTAGTCAATTGTGCCAGTATTGCAGCATAGTAATATTTAATGAAATCAGGAGTGCCCAGACCTCCTTTAGCTTTAGGAGTAAGTAGTGTTTATTTGTTTATTCTAGGTCTCCTATTCTCCCATATATAAGAAGTAACCCTAGACTGAAAAGCTCTGAGGTCCGATCGAACTAATGCTACTGGAAGTGAGCGGAAATAGTATAGTAATTTTGGGAGTATATTCATCTTAACAGAATATAATCTGCCCAATCATGACGGGGGATGAAATAACCAATTCCTTTTATATACAGTGAGGGAAAAAAGTACTTGATCCCGGGCTGTTTTTTTTACGTTTGCCAACTTCACAGAAGAAATTATCAGTATCTGACCCCTTCCCAAAAAACATGACTTAGTACTTGGTGGAAAAACCCTTGTTGGTAATCACAAAGGTCAAACGTTTCTTGCTTTGCCATTTCAGGGCACAGTGTAAGCTGGTTGTTAAGGAACGGGGCTGGAAGCTGGACGCTGCATCCTTTACAACCGACGAGTCATCAGCTGTCAAAGGGACTGATCATTTCTTTGTCAGTGGGCAAACGTACAAAATCAACAGGGGATCAAATACTTTTTTTCCTCACTGTACTTTTAAAGGGGTTGTAAACCCTTGTTTTCTTTTTTTTTTTATAAAAAACATACTTACCTCCACTGTGCAGTTAGTTTTCACAGAGTGGTCCCCCAACGGTCCCCAGCGATCTCCCTGGGGGTTACTTTGTGGGCGCGCTCCCGAGTCTAGCATTTGCGTTTATAGACACAGAATGCGGGACTCGACCCCGCGCCTGGGGCCCGTGTCATTGGATTTGATTGACAGCAATTGGACCCAATGGCTGCACTGCTATTAATCTATCCAATCAGAAGCTGAGAACCGGAGGCAGAGGGGTACAGCGCATCTCCACAGAGGGAACAAATGAGCTCAGGTCATGCACTGCCAATCATGCAATGAGCTGCTGCATAATAAAAGTCAGCTCTTAAACAGACAATCAGCAACTATTGCACTTTAATCACCCTAAGCTAAAAGATTATAGTCTAAAAAAAAGGAAAAATACTGCAATTAATAGGGAAAATTTAGCAAAGATGCTGGCAAATGATGAGTTATCAGTCAGCTGTTGGAGAAATATATTGGTCTTTAAAATGATTTTTGGTGTACAGATCTGTGCACACAGCCAGGGCACATACGAAAATGTACCCAGCCTGCAAATTCAAAGAACCCAAACATAGCATTGTATGATGGGGTACAAATGCTATGCCTCTGTCTGTCACAATCTGCCTGGAAATCATGCTAGAACATGATTTCCCAAAGGAAACCATAAGCTTCTGTGCTAAAGAACATTGCATAGGCATATTCCACTGCTGTCACCATTTTAAAGAAAGCCTGTGAAAAATCGAATGTAGCTTGCAACAATTAGGAAATACGATCTGTGAAAAAATAAATGCAGTCCTCACTGTAGTGGATGCATCATGCAAACAGGAACAGCTAGAAAAGAGGCTGCAGAACATCAGCAGCATTACACCTCATGCACATTGCACTTATTAAAACACTCTTATTTATGCTGAATCTTTCTGCCAGAAGCAAAAAATAAAAATAAAATTTGGTGTGTATTTATGCGGGTTTATGCACATTTACATGCGCATAGCATTTAGAGGCATATGCACATAAACTCATTCTATTGGCTAGTTATTTAGTTATTCTAGCTACTAGAATGCATTTACATGTATTTAATTTGTATTATGTGCATTTATTTGTGCGTAGCACATGTGCTTCTATGGGAAGTTGAACTTTGGACATTTTCTTACAAAGCCCAAATTAGGGCTTAAATGCTAACATTCAGAGGCCTAAAACAAAGTCAGATTCCCCTGAAGGTGGTGTTTTCCATTACTGTATGCAAGAGGCCTTAAAGTTGTTCTAAAGGCAGTTTTTTTACCTTAGTGCATTTAGGTAAAACCCTCTCCAGTCCTCCAAACACTTACCTGAGCATGACCTTAATCCAGCACTGAGGGTAGATTCTCTCTCCATTCTCTCTCTCCTTACAGGACTGGAGTCATTGGCTCCTGCTGCTGTCAATCAGAGCCAGTGAGTAGAGAGCAGGGAGCATGGACAAACCACGCTTTGTGTGTCAATGGACACACAGAGCATAGCTTGGGATTGGGCCCGCAGGTGTCCCACAATAGGATGCAGAAGAGGAGCCAAGACCGCTGGGAGTTGGGGCTGCCCTGTGCAATTCCAGTACAAGAGCAAGTAAGTAAGCAAGTAAGTAAAATAATCGTTTTTACATTTTAGAGAGAAGTGCTTCAAGACTGTCTAACATTTTAGAGGGTGCCCGAGATTCTCCATTATTTTAATCCCTTGACTGAAAAAAGGGTGAAAAACACTGGGGGTTACGAAAGGTAAATCCACGTTGCACTACAAGTGCACTTGGAAGTGCAGTCGCTGTAAATATGAGGGGTAGATTTAAAATTAGGGGAAGCTCTGCTGATTTTATCATCCAATCATCTGCAAGCTCAAATGCTGTTTTTATTTTCCTTATATGCCCCCCTTGGATTTACAGTGACTGCACTTCCAAGTGCACTTTCAGGGCACTTTCAAGTGCACTCGAAGTGCAAAGTGGATTTGCCTTTAGTAAATAAGCCCCACTGTACTACTGTATGTTGACAGTATGCCGATACATGGTGGTATTTACAAATCAGCTTGCTGTTTTAAAAAATGTCTTATGTAAAATATATTCATTCAGCTATTGTTCAATAAATATTGTTATGCAAATGTTGTACCTCATTTAAAGTGGTTGTAAACCCCCCCCAAATAAAATAAAAAATAAAAATAAAAACCCTGCAAGACAAAGGCATACTAGCTCATTATGAAATACTCACCTTAGATCAAACCCCCGCAGTAGTCCCAGTACACTGCTCTGGCGGGTGACATTGCTCTCGGAATTACTTCCGGGTATCACTTTAAGGTCCCATGAAAAATGGTTTCGGTTTTTTGTATATACAATTAGGGGATGGAAGCATGACGTTATAAGGCGCCTGCACACATTATTATTTATATGTAGCAAAGGATGAAAAAAAGAAAAGCCATAACTCCCGACCCCTATTCTTCTATATCTACTTAGCACTGAAAGAAAATCGGTGCTGTAGGCGGAGTTATCTCCACCCACAGTATAAGTAAAAGTCCCAGCCTGAGGAGAGAGAGCGGCATGGAAGCCGTAATCAGGTAAAGGGGAAGGATGAGGGTGGTAAACTTGCACTGCCATGACTAGCAATGGAGGGTATTATTGGGGGTTAAACTTTCACTGCCATGACCAGCAATGAAAATAATTATTGGGGGTGAACGTTCAATGCCATGACCAGCAAAAGAAAGGATTATTGGGGGTTAACTTTCACTGAAATGGGAGATTTCAGGGAGGGGGTGGGTTAACTTTCACTGCCATGACCAGCAATGGTGAGGAATATAGCAGGATTTAACTTTCACTCCCATGACCAGCAATGGTGGGGATTATTGGAGGTTTCTTTTTACTGCCACTGACCACCAATGTTGGGGGGAGGGGTAAAATAGCAGGAGTGGGTGTTAACTTCCACTGCCATTGACTACTAATGTTGGGGGGAGGTAAAGGCTAACACTAGTACTGGGGGATTTTATTACACCTACTGACACCACTGTTGGAAGTTATTATTGTACCCACTGACACCAATGTTGGGGGTTACTATTGTGTACACCGGCATTAGTGTTGGGGGTTATAATTTCATTCGTAAAACCAGTTCTGGGGTTATTGTACTCCAACTCCTTCAGTTGCAATACGCTGCAAAAAAAATACAGTAGGACCAAAATTATTGGATGTTGCGGTTGGAAAATATGCTGCTGTTGTTTGTCCCTCTGGAAATGTCAGGGGCTGCACATAAGGCCTCTATAATTTTTAAGTTGAACACCACTGCTCTACTTTATTAGTAGAACCTCATATGCATTCACTTTCACAGCTACAGCCAGCTGGCATATTGGCCCCTCTAAACTAACTGACAAAGATCAGCTAACAAAAAGCTCAAAGGCCAGGTAGTTTACTATGGAAGAATTTCTGAATACGTTTTCCGGGTCCATGGAATTCAAACACATGGTTTGCCTCAAACCACTCGTAATATACTCAATCCTCATCCCTATGCTGCAGACTACTAGGATAGGGCGCTACAGAGTGTTGATGTTGAGGAAAGCAGGAAAAGTACATTTTAGCACTGTTCCTTCATAGCTATGAGTTTGAAAAGGTTTCATTTTAATGACAGGGTCACTTTAATGTAGGTTCTTTAACCACTTGCTGTCATAGTACATAAATGGCCACTCCTCTGTAAAGGCACAGCAAAAGCACAATGGTACTCCAACAAGGAACAATGGTTCCTGAAAACATTCCATGCATCTCCACGCACAGTTCAGCTGACAAGCTGTGCAGACGTGTCAACCACCCCATTCTATAACTAGCCTTTACAATAAGGGAAAAGGGATGCCACTTTAGGAAGGGTGTCTGGAAATGTAGCTCTCCTCAGAATAGGAACAGCCAGTGCAGGCTAAGCATAGGCAATTGGGTGAGGAGAAAATTCTGGAACGCCGCACTCAAAACGAATGCCTTAATAAAAAGAGGTAATAATCCAAAAGATGCAAGCCACAGCATACAATGGAATACACTTTCAAAGGTGCTTATTCGTAGCTTATGAGCTTATAGCTTCATGATCTATGAATAAGCACTTTTGAAAGTGTGAAACGCGTCAGCTCCTGTATTAGATAGGCAGTCCAAATATCAGGGACCCTTTTTTTTTTTGTAACTTCAGTTTTTATTCCTTTATGCTGTAAAAAAAAAAACTGTGGCGATTAAATGCCACCAAAAAAAATGCTATCTGTCTCAATTATTTTTTTCAGTCTTACAGTGCTGAAAACAGAAAAAAAATGCCTGAATTGGAAGGGGGTTTAACGTAAAGGTCTTTAAAATTGTGATGTTTTTTTTAGTTGTCTTTGCTGAGAGAAATGTGAAGGTTGAAAATGCTTGTTGTCTGACTCTTTTGTTGATCAAATAACAAACCAGAGGCCAGAATTCACCTAAACATGACGTACTGCCAGTTAGCCAGAGACAGACAATTATTTTGTGTTCTAAGAAAGATGTCAGTAATGGCAATTTAATATTTCTCTCAGTACAGGACTAATTAGCACTATAAATGTAACTCATTTTATTATGTTGTATTATTAGCCTATTCAGTTAAAGGAGCTGTATTTTCATTTAAATTAACCAAAGATAGCAAAACAGTATTTTTAACATGCTTCCAAATTAAAGGGTTGTAAAAGTAAAAAAAAAAAATCCCTAAATAGCTTCCTTTTCTTAGTGCCCTCCTTCACTTACTCATCCTTCCATTTTGCTTTTAATTGTCCTTATTTCTTCTGAGAAATGCTCACTTCCTGGTCTTCTGTCTGTAACTCCACATAGTAATGGTGTGGAGAAAGCCTATTGAGGGGGGAGGGGGCGAGCAGGCAAGTCAGGACGCTCTCTACTTTGCAGATAGAGAAAGGAGCTGTGTGTTAGTGGGTGTCCTGACACTCCTGCTCGTCCCCTCCCCCTCAAGAGGCTCTCTCCACACCAGGGAGAGAGCCTCGCGTTACGGTGGTGAGTTACAGACAGAAGAACAGGAAGTGAGCAATTCACAGAAGAAATAAGGACATTTAAAAGCAAAATGGAAGGATGAGGTATGTGAAGGAGGACTGCACTAAGGTAAAGGAAGCTATTTAGGGATTTTTTTTTTTTTTTTACCTTTACAACCCCATTAATTTGGAAACTTGTTAAAAAGAGTGTTTTGCTATCTTTGGTTAATTTAAATGCAAATACAGCCAGAATTGTGGTTTGGTCACTTGGTGAAGTCAGGTGTAATACATACAGTAGATATATTGGAGGCTGTCATTATTCATACTTTCATTTCTTGCACGGCTTCAAAAATAGTACACAGGGGAGTGCGGAAAATGTTTGTTCTTTTACATCAAATCATTTGCAGCCCAATGGAGCTGCCAACAAGCACCAAAACCACTGATGTCAATTTTGTCAGAAGTGATTTACTGGAAGAATATTTTTTTACAGTCAGATCATAAGAGGAGGTGAAGGTTTTATGTTAGAGTGTTATGCTAAGTGAAAATTCTCTACTTCTTTAGTAAATCGATCATATTGCATGAATTATACTAGAGTTTGTTTTGTTTTATGTGAAAAAGCAGGAATGTAAGTGGCACAAGATCATCCTCCTTGATAAATAGTAAACATTGTTTGACTTTTGGCTGTTACTTGGCTGTACTTAAAAAAATAACACTATTCAGAGTCAAATTCACATGGAACACCTCTGGTTATAGAATACCCCAAAACACCTTTTTTGTCATAGAAAAAAGGGGGGTCTAGGTCTTCCTGATCTCTCTAAATATTTTCTATCAGCAAGACTAGCACAGATCTCGACGATCTATTCTAAATCCGAACAACCAGATTGGCTTAAAGGATCACTAAAGGATTTTTTTTTAGCTAAATAGCTTCCTTTATCTCACTGCAGTACTGGTTTCATGTCCTCATTGTTCATTTTTGCTTTGAAGTTGCTGTAATCCTGCTCTGTTCTCCACACTTCCTGCTTGTCTGTTTCCTTATAACCACAGTGCTGGGAGCTTTCTCACGGTGGTCTAAGCTGTCATTACTGTGTGTCTAAAACTTCCCAGAACCAATCGGATTCATTTTAAAAACAAAACACTGCCCTGGATTTGTTTGTTTTTGTTCTGTGTGTCTCTTTCTACTTCACAGAAACATGAAGCAGTTCAAAAGTGAAACTAACCTGCAGGCACATTTTATATGATTGATTTTTATCTATTTTTAATCATTTTGAAAAGGAATCAGTTAAACTTTTATGTCTCTATACCCTGTAAACAGTGACCCTTTAATATTGAAAAACAAGCGGCTCCACAATTCTAGAAAACGTAGAAAATATGCATCTCTTGTCTCAACCGTTTCGACCACTTGCAAGTCTGTTGGGAACCTGGACTTTCCCCCTGGGCTACATCTGGAGGCTTTTAAATGGTGGATGGATAAAGGACATTATCATGTTGGACAGTTTTTTTTTTACACTGGTAAACCCATGTCATTAAACCATTGCAAAAAAAAAAACATTAAGGCTGGGTTCACACTTGTGCGGTGAGAATTTCAGCTCTTTTATCTCTGCAGACAGATAAGAGAAGTGTTCAGCAGATTAGCTCAGTTTTTGCTGCAAATTTGGAGACCTGGGGGAAGTTCTGAGTGAGAGGAGAGTGGGGGAGAAATGTATTGAGCTGAATGAGAGAAATTCCTGAAGAGAACTGAACACATCTGCGAATCAGTGCCTACCTTCCCTTACCTCTTCTAAGTAGGTGTGTCAGTAGGGTGTGCAGCAGACGTGCAGCAGACGCTCTCACCTTAGTCTGCTCACCTTAGGGATAGTGAGAGCAGGACGCTCTCAAACGAGTCGGCTCTCCCAGGGACAGCATCAGCTAGGCAGGCAGGATTTTTTCACAGCTCTCTCCTTCTTCTCAGACATCCTCCCCAGGTAGGCCCTAATTTCCATCACCCCCCCTGGAACCGATTGGCGGCCGCCGAATCGGCTGAATGCTGGGGCCTCTTCCCCTCTCCTTACCCCACATTACCCACACTGCCAATGCAACCTTCCCCCCGGCGCCTCCCCGCGATTCCCCGTTTTCTCCCCTGAACCGCGCCAGCCACTACTGATTCGCGGCCGCCGCATCTTAGGAAAGGCCGCGGCTTCATCCGCGGCCTAGCGGCGCGCCGCACTCTCGGCCAAATCACCTGTAGTAGCCCCCAGGAGCTCACCCCCAGCCCTGTAGGTACTCATCCACCCCTGGCCTCAACAACCAGCCCCCCCCCTGGCTCACCAATCCACCCAGCTGGCTACACACCAGCCTGGGTCCCATGTCCTGCTCCTGGTCAGCGGCCATCTTGGTACACCCAGCAGCAGTGTCAGCTTCCCCCCCCCCCACCCCCCTTTTCAACTTAATAGTACTTGATCCAGGGGTTCGCCCGATCGCCTTTCAGGGATCAGGAAGGAATTTTTTCCCCTACCAAATGCAAATTGGCATAGCATGGTTAGGGGTTTTTTGCCTTCCTCTGGACCAAGCGGGAGGATTCACTGAATCCTCTCTTCATCGCCACCAAAAGGAACGACTTTTCCCCCGGTGAATGGCAACCATGGCTAATCTGCGGTACTCCGCAGAAACCATTTGGAATTTGAGGCGTTTCGCCGCAATACTGCCAGCCATCACCAAAAAGACCCTAAGAATTGAGCACCTTTTGAGGATCGATCGACTGTCAAAAATTTTAGCCGTTTACCCCAACCTAAGCGCATTTCATGTGCTCTGATCAACACAAGATCGGCAGTAAAACACCAACTTGAAATCCATGATTTCATTCTACAACACGACCTAGGCTGCCTCTTCATTACAGAGAGCTGGCTCACAGCCGACTGTAACACCATTCTAGGAGAATTGGTGCCAGAAAACTACCGTATTATTACGGAAAACAGAATAGGGCAAAGAGGAGGAGGACTGGCGGTGATCCATAAGACGCATCTTGCGATCACAAAACCAAGCCTCCAAAACCCTCTTCCGTTCATGGAAACCCTTACTCTTCAACTGCAAGTAAACGGCCAGGAGACCGTCCGGATTCTACTCTGCTATAGGCCACCTGGCCCTAAGTCGCAGCTGCTCCCATCTTTGACGGACTTTGTCTCCACCTATACCCTGAATAGCAAACACCTTTTGCTGCTCGGGGACTTCAACCTCTGGGCCAACTCCCCGCAAGACCCCATTGCCGACGCCTGCATCGACCACCTGGAAGGATTAGGGCTTCAGCAACTAGTATGTGGGCCCACACATGCTTCAGGTCATACGCTCGATCTTATTTTCAGACAAGATCTGAAAATAAAAATCTTGGATAATGAACCATTGCCATGGTCAGATCACCATGCAATTAAATTCATTATTTCCGAATTCCCCCCCTTAACAAAAACATCAAATCCAGTGACAACACACTGGACCAGATGTCGGAAGAAGCTCCATTCGGAACTCTTCAAAGCCACGTTAGGGGAAAAATTAAACACAATTTAGCTGCACCAAACAGCGGCAGAAACACTGGAGGCCATAAACACAGCACTATTGCAGTCAGCTGACTTGATAGCGCCGAAACGAAAGACCCAGATCAGGAAAAATAACTCCGGCTGGTTCAACAACCAGCTGGCGTTACTGAAGCAAGAGCGCAGAAGGGCAGAAGCAGCCTGGAAAAGAAACTCTTCAGATGAGAACCTCTCGATCTACAAGGCAATAACCAGGAAATACTTCGGAACAACGCACATTATCGTGCGGGGTCCCTCAAGGATCTCCCCTGTCGCCGATGTTATTCAACATCTATCTGCGTCCTCTTTTTGAAATCATCAGCAGCCAAAAACTGCTATATCACTCTTACGCAGACGACACGCAACTGTACTTCCGCATTTGCAATAAAAAGGATCACCACCTCAACCTAGAGACATGCCTCTCTTTGATAGAGGACTGGATGACAAAGAGTTATCTCAAACTCAACGGAGCGAAAACAGAACTTCTTCTGTTTCACGCCAAGCGTAGGAATCAATCAACAACAACCTGGATCCCCCCGCCCATTCTGGGCAAAGTCATCACCCCTAGCACCAAAGTCAAAAGTCTTGGGGTCATCTTTGACTCCGACATGACAATGAACGCACAAATAGGGGCAGTAGTCAGCGGATCTCACTATCTGCTGCGCCTACTACGCAGACTCACGCCTTTTATTCCCAAGAAAGACATAGCGGTCGTGGTGGGAGCGATTGTAAACTCCAGATTGGACTATGCAAATGCATAGTACCAAATCGCTCGTCTTCAAGTCGTTCAAAATACGGCCGCCAGACTTGTGACTGGGAAAAAACCCTGGGAATCAATCTCACCTTCACTGAGATCCCTTCACTGGCTACCAGTCAAAGACAGAATCACCTTTAAAGCACTCTGTCTAACGCATAGATGTATCCATGGGAATGCTCCCCATTATCTATGCGAAAAATTAAAAGTTTACAATCCCAATCGTATTCTACGATCCACCAATCAAAATCGGCTTCAGATACCGAAAGCCAGATACAAGTCCAAAGGAGACAGGAGATTCGCTGTCCAAGGTCCCAGACTATGGAACGCCTTATCAGCCAGCATTCGTCTGGAGAACTACTTAGTCTTCAGGAGAAAGATTAAGACTCATCTCTTTTGATCTCAAAGGAGGCAGGAACAACAAGCGCCCAGAGGCGATTTACTTCGCATGTGCTGCGCTATACAAGTTCTTCATTCATTCATACCCATAGAAGATAATGGGACTGAATTCGCACCTGAGCCGCACCGCAAGGCCTCCACAACGCATACGGATTTCCGGCAATGCGCAGTGCGAATGCATCGCACATATGTGAACCAGCCTCATTGAAAACAATGTATTTAAAAATGTTCTGCGTATTAGATGCGGTTTAAGCCGCAACCAATTCGCATAGGTGTGAACCCGGCCTAAAACTTCCAGAATCCGAGGAATGTCGTTTTCATCGAATTTACAAATTTCTACAAATGATCTGGAAGGAAAAACCTCTCCCCCCACAATTTACAAACTACGAGATGTGGTGTGAAAGAGCTGAGGGACAGAGGGGAGGGGGGGTGTTTCGGTTGCATATTCGTGCCTTACTCACCCTACAGGGAAAGCTTCTTATATGGAGACAAGGAAAAATTATCTTCAAATTAGTTGGGACTTAGACACCTGGCATAGATCATTTACAAAATCCTTTAGGCCTCGTACACACGATGAGATATGTCCGCTCAAACTTGTCCGACGGACAGTTTAGAGCGGACATGTCTCATCGGATTTCGGTCCGATGGCGTGTACACACCATCGGATCAAAATCCCCGCCGGCAGACAGCGTGGTGACGCGGCGGTGACGTTGACGCCACCACGTCACCGCTACGTCACCGCACCAGGAAGTAAACACTTCCGCGTGCATGCGTCGGATCCATTCACAGGATACGACGCATGTGCGGGAAGATATGTCCGCTGGTTTGCCGTACTAACCAGCGGACATATCCGACGGACATGTTTGTAGCGGACAAATTTCAAAGCATGCTTTGAAATTTGTCCGATGGACAAACCTGTCCGCTAGCCCGTACACACGATCGGATTTGTCTGCTGAAACGGTCCATCGGACCGTTTTCAGCGGACAAATTTGATCGTGTGTACGCGGCCTAAGGGGATTCTAAATGTATCAGTGATGGAGGCCACCATTAAAGTAATAACCAGGTGGTATTTAACTCCCTCTAATCTGGCTTCTATTTTCCCTACAGTAGATCCAAATTGTTTTAGGGTATGTCAACTCCTGGGAACTATGACTCATATCTGGTGGGAGTGTCCTAGAATTAGATCATTTTGGAACAACATTTTTTCTATGATTTTCAAGGTAACAGGTGGCCAGGTCTCGAGAGCTCTACCAATAGCTCTCCTGAATGTGCATATATCTCAAATTCCAAAACATTCTCAAAAATTAAATTCACTTTATTCTTACAGGAGCTAAGCTTACAATTGCCAAAAATTGGAAGAAACCTAAGCCCTCTTTCTCGAAAGCAAAAAAAAAATCTCTTTTTCCGACTTTTTCTCCCTTTCTTTTTATTTTTCTCCCCTTCTTTAGGTTTGGTTCAGAGTGTAATTCAGTATGTCCAAAGGATTTCGCTCCTGGTGCAGTTTGAACCCGATAGGGGCAACAGGAGATTATAAGTATCCTTATTTCCATTGAGTTAGCTTATATAAAGGAGTCCTTTCTCTTTCTTACATCAATATATATTTGTTTTTAATTGTTTAACTTTTAACCACTTTAGCCCCGGACCATATTGCTGTCCAATGACCAGAGCACTTTTTGTGATTCGGCACTGTGCCGCTTTAACTGACAATTGCGCAACGTGGTTCCCAAACAAAATTGGCGTCCTTTTTTTCCCACAAATAGAGCTTTCTTTTGGTGGTATTTGATCATCTCTGCGTTTTTTATTTTTTGCGCTATAAACAAAAATAGAGCGACAATTTTGAAAAAATTCAATATTTTTTACTTTTTGCTGTAATAAATATCCCCCAAAAATATATAAAAAAACATTTTTTTTCCTCAGTTTAGGCCGATACGTATTCTTTTACATATTTTTCGTTAATTTTTTTTATAGCGTAGTATAATAAATAAATAGGGGGTCGTTTTATGGAATTTTTATTAAAAACAATGTTTTTAATAGTAATGGCGGCGATCAGCATTTTTTTCAGTACTGCGACATTATGGCGGGCACTTCGGACACTTTTGACACATTTTTGGGGCCATTGGCATTTTTATAGCGATCAATGCTATAAAAATGCATTGTATTACTATAAAAATGCCATTGGCAGTGAAGGGGTTAACACTAGGGGGCAGAGAAGGAGTTAAGTGTGTTCCTGGTTGTGTTCTAACTGTAAGGGGGGGTGGCCTCACTAGGGGAAATCACTGATCTTCTGTTCATACATTGTATGAACAGGAGATCAGCTTTTCACCCGCTGACAGGACCGAGAGCTTTGTGTTTACACACAACGCTCCCGGTCCCCACTCTGTAACGAACGAGCGCGCGTGCCCGGTGGTGACCGTACCCGCATTGCACACGCGCGGGACTCGGGGGCGAGCGGGGACGTGCGCGCGCCCCTAGCGGCCGCTTTATTGCGTACGTATAGCTACGGGGTCTCGCCCAGCAGTGCCACCGTCCCGCAGTAATATGACGGCGGGCGGGCGGTCGGCAAGTAGTTAATACTCACATATTTTCTATCTCTCGCTCTCTGTAAGTCTTTTTTTGTTCCTGCTGACATTTACTAGGTTATGTCCATATTGATATGTATTGTGATGTATTGTAATTTTTATTTTATTTCTGAAAATAAAATAATTCGAAAGAAAAAAATAAATAAATACAAAAATAACACTAAGGGGTCTATTTAGCTGTCAAAACTGCTCAGTGAATAAAATATTCCCTCAAAGATGTTGTAGGATTCAGTTTCTGCCAATATTCACGCTATTTAATATTCAGGCAGCTAAAGTGAAAGTCTTAATTTATAGAATGTAAAGCATGGGTCTTCAAACTACGGCCCTCCAGTTGTTCAGGAACTACAATTCCCATCATGCCCGGTCATGTCTGTGAATGTCAGAGTTACAATGCCTCATGGGATGTGTAGTTCCACAACAGATGGAGGGCCGTAGTTTGAGGATCCCTGATGTAAGGCCTCGTACACATGATCAGATTTTCCAATGGGAATTGTGTGTTGATAGCCCTTTTTTTGCTAGAAAATTACACAGAACCCCCAAACATTATATATTTTTCTTTAGAAGAGACCCTAGAGAATACATTGGCGGTCATCGCAACCTTTGATCTTGCATGGTATTCCAGATTCCGATAAGCCCCCTACCCGCAGACCCCCACAAACAATGGGCAAGGGTTGTGGGGATGAGGCTCTTGTCCCCGACAAAATGGGGACATCCTCCCCATGTTGAGGGCATGTGGCCTGGTACGGTTCAGGAGGGGGCGCTCTCTAGTCCCCCCTCTTTTCCTGCGCCCTGCCAGGTTGCTTGCTTGGATAAGGGTCTGGTATGGATTTTTGGGGGGAACCCCAGGCCATTTATTTTAATTTTGTCACAGGGTTCCCCTTAAAATCCATACCAGACCTGAAGGGCCTGATATGGAATTTGGAGGGCCCCATACGCATTTTTTTTTTTTTTGGTTCGTGGTTCCCCTTAATATTCATACCAGACCCAAAGGGCCTGGTAATGCACTGGGGGGAGAACCCATGCTGTTTTTTTTTTCAATTACTTTTATCTGTATTGTAGGGACCCAACAATTCATTATAGCCGCAAGTAGTTTTAAATTACTTTTTTTCCTTTAAAAATTTCATTTTATGCAGGGACTGTTATAAACACAGGAAACATATGCTACTTTACAAGCATACTATAGACACCCCGGGTACGAAATTTAAAGGAATATTTCACTTTTACTGTTTCACTGTAAGCATTATTACAATCACTGCTCCTTTTTTTGCATTGATACATGTCCCCTGGGGCAGGACCCAGGTCCCAAAACACTTTTTATGACAATAACTTGCACATTAACCTTTAAAATTAGCACTTTTTATTTTTCATGTTCATAAACTTTTTTGCCAGTTCACATGTTCCGCTGCGAACCGAACCAGGGGTGTTCAGCTCATCCCTAATGTAAAGGTATATATGTAACAGTTGCAAAGGGACAGTCTTTAGTCCTAACTCTTCAGCTTGCTTGCATTGGGGTCACATTGTACCATTTCTGAATATGACAATAGTCCCAGTCAAGCAAGCGGGTAGAAATACGTTTACTAGAAGGCTGAATGGTCAGGTCTTAAAGGGCTTAGTCTCTCTAGCAGCAGTAAATCCCCACATCAGTTCACCAGTCCCGGCAATATTGCAGCTCACCAGTTGGTCACACTCAGGAATTAGTCCACTCTGGCTGTCAGCAAACCTGGACATGTCACTCCGGATCCTGCTCAGGTTGCCATTATGCAGCAGTGGTAGTGTACACTGGACAGCAATGTGCACTATTGTGGCAAGAGGAATCTGTGTCCTCTACGGCCTGAAAAAATGCAGTTCTTTTCCCTCATCCTGGCATTCTCTATCTGGGAAGTGCAGTACAAAAGCTTTGCTCCCCTGGACTACAGTTCCCACAGTGCAAGGCTGTCTGACTTACTACCACCAGAGCAGCTGCAATCAGTGTTTCTCTCACTCTTCATTCTTAGCCAAGCACCTGGCTACATATAAAAAACATGGTATGTCCTCCCAGTGCTAGTGAGATAGCAAGCCCCTTTCTTCCCAGCTATTTAGGTGCTTGCTCACAGAAATAGGAGTCCTTTAAGAGCGTTAAAAAATGGTAGTTCTCCTCTCATAGCACTGGTACCCAATAGTGATGGGTACCAGACTCTTCAGCAGCCTGGTAGGTAGAGGAGGATGCCTAAAAGGGGGTTTATGTACTACCTCCCCACCTTTTTGGTATCTAAGCCCCCTTTACTGGTGCCCCAATCCTGGGCAGCTGGAATGCCACTTAGTGCAGTAACATCAGCATCAGACATGGTTTCTTTTGAAGGAAGAGCCCCATTTGTGGAGGGGGGGCCCCATGATAGCAATCCCTCCCCCAATGCGGAAAGACAGGTATCCAAATAGCAGGGGGCTACAAGCTTTACAATCCCTAGATATTTTGAATCCCTTGCTAGGTGAAAAATTAGTAAATGGGTGAATTTCAGAATGAATCTACATTTTCAGAGTGATAAACAGTGTTAATTGTACGGTGAATTGTTTTCCCCATTAATGAACAGATGTAGGCTAACATGATTACATTTTATTTGATCCAATTTGCACCCCATGAATCTTCTTTGAAAGTTGGTTAAAACAACTGTGATAAAGAGTGAATGTGAAAATTTGAATCTTGCTTAACCTTTTTCTGACATTTGTCGCTTACCAGTAAAATCAGTGGGCCAGATTCACAGAGCCATTACGCCGGCGTTCCAGGAGATGCGCGGCGTAAGTCTAAATCTGCACATGCGTATCTATGCGCCGCATCCCCAAAATGATATACGCATGAAATCTAATTTTTTTCGACCGGCGCAATTTCGATAGACCGGCGCATCCGTGCACGCAAAACTGCGCTAGACACACCATTGATTTGCTATTCAAATATGCAAATGAGGGAGTTACGGGGATCCACAAAAGTAAGTTGGTGCAGCGCAGGCTACGCGCTGTGTGCAACAGCTGCACGTCCTGTCTAAAATTAGTCCATATAAAAGGTGGAATAAAATTAGACAATCTGTCTACATGTCAGCTAAAGCAACACTGTTAGTGAGGAGCTGAGCAGTCACACTTGCTGGACAACAAACTGTATGCCAACATGCCAGGGGCATCCTTGCTCATAGCTATACTACTGACTTTAGAGGAGCAAGGAAGGAGGAGGGCACGGAGGAGGGCACGGAGGAGGGCACGGGAGAGGATATACCGCACACGCATAGACATCTTTGGCATGAGTGATTCTGAGGTGTATCGCATCTTCAGATTCACCCCTCATGCCATCCTGGAATTAACCACAACCCTGCAAGAGGACATCACCAGCCCAACACACCGCTCACATGCAGTGCAGCCACTGGTCAAGGTCCTGGAAACACTTCATTTCCTTGCCAGTGGCTCTTTTCAAAGAACAAGTGGAGTGGTGGCTGGGATGTCACAATCCTCCATGAGCAGATGTGTGCACCAGGTTATCCCTGCAATCCTCAGACGCATGGCCAACCAAATCATCAAACCAACCACTGAGGACCTGTGGCTGAAGGCAATGACAGATTTCTACAGAATTTCCAGATTCCCACGCACCGCGGGGGCGATTGATTGCACACATGTGGCACTCCAGCCCCCCCACGAGACAGAGCACATATACCGCAATCGGAAGCATTGGCATTCCATCAACGTACAGGTGATAGTCGATGCCCAAGGCCTCATATGGCACGTCCGTGCCAAAAACCCCGGATCCAGCCATGACAGCTACATATACAATCATAGCCCCAATCCAATGGAATTCGAACAGAACGTGTATGGGGACACCTGGCTGGTTGGTGAGTGACATGGGTGGCAGGCATGACTGCCCCCCCCATGATGCACACATCACAAGGGGCACATGCATGACTAACATCCTTCTGTCTTTTCCCTTACAGGTGACTCTGCATATGCACTGGGACCCCATCTCATGACTCCTATCCGGAACCCCCAAACCCCAGGAGAAGAAAGATACAATGAAGCCCACACCCAAATATGTGCAGTCGTGGAGCGCACCTTTGGCCTCCTGAAGTCACGTTTCCGATGCCTGGATAAGTCTGGGGGCACCCTGTTGTATTCCCCAAACTTTGTGTGCCAGATCATCGGTGCATGCTGCACAACTTCGCAGTAAGAAAGGGCCTGCAGATTGACATACGTGATGACCTGACCCCTGAACCAGACAATCCCCCCCTAACCGAGGCTACCCCGTCATCTGAGGGAAGAGCAGCCAGGAGACAGCTCACATTAGGCATCTTTGCACGTTAAACACACACATTAATCATGGCACAATGAGAATGCATGCATGCACAGCACTGTGGTCCCTAGCACACACACATCACATCCTCATCAAATTGGATTAGCACAAGCCCACCATGCTGGACTTGTGAGCAGCAACGCCACGCCACGGCTCCAATTATGTCACTGTACATTCATACACCATTCACACGGACCTGGGAATCACTTCTCCACTTCTCTCACTTCTCCACCACAAATGAGGGTGACATCCCTTTTCCGGCAGGAATGTCACCCCCACATTCCAAAATCATTCACAACCCAAAAAAAAATTGTCCAGCAAAAAAAATAAAAAAATTCCAGCAAAAAAAAAAAAAAAGTCCAGCACCAAAAAATAAAAAAAAGGGGGAAACCAAATTAATGCCGCTGGCGTGACCCACGCCTGGGGCGCCCACGGCCATGGCCCCAGCTCTTCAGGGGAGACGCATGGGGGGGGTAATCCGCGGAAAGGAGGAGCAGCCCCTGGTCTCTGCCCACCTGGCGGCCTGCCCTCCAAGGCCACGGTTATACTGTTCAGGCCAGCATTTAGTCATTTAGTGTTGCCGTATTGGCCTGGATAGCCTGGGTGAGGGCCCTCACATCCTGCCCAACGTCTGCTGTAGTAGTCTGCAGTTCGTTTAGGCAGTTTGTAAGAGCCCGGGAGTGGCAGTCCAGGTCCCCAAGCGTATCTTTTATGGAGGACAGGCTCTCCTCCATCAGCACCAAAGTCTGGCTGACCTGTCCCAGATGGTGGGTCTGAAGGGCCTGGTCCCTTCTGAGATTGGCGGGCAGAACCTTGGCCACCCCCCTGGTCTTCTGGGATGACTTCCTGCCTCCAGGTGATGCTTGTGGCTGGGGAGAAAGGGAGGCCCTTGGGAGGGGAGACCTGTTGGGGGAGGAGTGGGAGGGGCTACCCCTTATGGAGGGCTGGCTGCTGCCAGCCAGAGGGGAAGACTCCTCCAAAAACAACAAGCCACTGCCTGACATGGCCTCCTCCTCCAACTCTAACTCTTCCTCCTCAAACTCCTCCGAGGACCCTTGTCTGGGGGTCCTCATCAGGCTGGTGTCCCGGGATGGTGCAGTCAGGCCAGATGGCCCAGCACCCTCCTGCACATCTGTGGATGACACAAAACATTCACAGGTTGGAGGATCCACACACTTGCCACATATTCCCTTCCCCACCCCCCCACACATGCTACACACCAGATGGGGAAAAAAAACCTTACCTGTCATCACAGCCTCCTCAATTGAGTCATAGCCAGGCAGGCCCTCCACTTGTTGCCTATTAAAGGTCTGGGCCACCACATGCTCCTCCGCTGTCAGCCTAACAGGGCATGGTGGGCCCCCTCCAGTGCCCCTGGCATATGCTGCCATCTGCCCCAGCTTCTTTCCGACCAGACACCGGAGATCATTGATCTTCTTGACAATCCCCTTGCGTGTCCGGGTTTCCCCCCCCCCCTCAATGAATTTACCTGTTCTGCAAGATCTCCTTCTTCCTGGCCGGGGGGGGGTGTTGGCACTCTCCGGGCTGTGCAGGAAATCCCCATATTGGGTAAGGGCCCGGGCAATAATTTGTTTCTCCCCCAAAGTAAAATTGGTCTTGCGCTTCCTCTCTCAGTCATATTCATACAACAACTCTCTCCCAAACAATCACCAAAAAATCACTCACAAAAACAAGCAGGAAAAATCAAGCAACAAAACAAACAAACAAAATCTATCAACCAAAAAGTCTCACAACCAGTCACCAAAAGACACTATCAAATATATTCTACAAAACACTAGCTCAAACAGTCAACAAATATCACAAAGACAAGTCACAAAGCAACAAACGCGAACACACAACAGAACAAAAGCACCTTGCTGTATAGGAAGGGATACAAAGAGATGTACTTTTGCAAAGTAAGGGCGTTTGTGTCTGTCTATTTAAGCTCTCTGCGCAGTTCACTAAGTTGCCCGGGTCCACTTCCAATTTCACTGATTGCGCCGTTCCCGAGTTGTGAGCATGCGCACAGAGGTGCTGACCATGGTCTGCTTCATGTGCGCATGCGCGATCCGGCCGGCCCTTCATTTGCATGGGGTCACGGCTCATTTCAACGTAACACGCCCACGTCCTTCCCAATTTGAATTACTCCGCCTTACGCCTCGGGAATTACGTTGCACCGGCGCAAATTTCTGCGCAATACTACGAGGATACGGGGATTGCGCCTCTACATTGTGCCGGTCTAACGTAAAAGAGGTGCGCTACTCTGGTCAAAATATGCGCCAATGTACCTGAATCTGGCCCAGTATGTTTTGCTAGACAATTACTTAGAACCCCAAAACATTGTATATATTTTTTTAGCAGAGACCCTAGAGAATAAAATGGTTGTCATTGAAATTTTTATGGCACACGGTATTTGCACAGCGTTTTTTCAAAAGCAATTTTTGGGGAAAAATACACTTTAAATTAATAATAATAATAATAAAAAAAACATAATATATATACCCCCTAGCCATTTTTTTCCATCCTGCAAACACACCGCTCCAGTGTGAAAGCACTCTGACTTTAACACTGGGGTGGCATGGGAGGCATTTTTCAGGCACCAGATTTAGCCCTTTAGAGCCTGAAAAATGCCTCAGGCCTCGTACACACGACGAGGAACTCGTCGTAAATGAAACATCGTTTTCCTCGACGATTTCCTTGTTAGGCTTGTCGAGAAACTTGACAAGCTTTCTTTGCGTACACACTGTCAAGACCAAATCTCCCCGTTCTCAAACGCAGTGACGTACAACACATACGACGGCAGGGGAAGTTCAATTCCACTGGCACAACCCATGGGGCTGCTTTTGCTAATCTCATGTTACTGCGTGTCAAGTAAAAGTTTGGTGAGAGACCATTTGCACTTTTCAGTCTGTTACAGCGTGACAAATGTGCTATCTCCATTACAAATGCTACTTTTACCGAAGGTGCGCTCCCGTCTCATACTGAGCATGCACGGGTTTCTAAGCATACACACGTACGTGTTTCTCGTCGAAAACCAGCCCGACGAGGAAATTGAGACTCCTGACGAGGAAAAAGAGATCTTGTTCTCTTTTTTTCTCATCGAGTTCCACGACAGTTTTCTCGATGAAAAACATACACACGACCGTTTTCCTCTGCAAAAAAGCTCTGCCACCAAGTTTCTTGATAGATTCTGTAGGGGAAAACAGTCGTGTGTACGAGGCCTCAGTGTGAAAATAGTCTTAAGCCCTGTACACACGATCGGTTTGTCTGATGAAAATGGACCATTTTCATCAGACAAACCGATCCTGTGTGGGCACCATCGGTTTGTTTTCCATCGGTGAAAAAAAATAGAACGTGCTTTAAAATTTTCCTATGGATAAAAAAAAAAAAATGATAGAAAAAAAACGATCGTCTATGTGGAAGTCCATCGGTCAAAAATCCAAGCATTCTCAGAATCAAGTCGACGTATGCTCGGAAGCATTGAACTTCATTTTTCTCAGCACGTCAAAGTGTTTTACGTCACCGCGTTCAGACACGGTCGGATTTTTGACCGATGGTGTGTAGGCAAGACTGATGAAAGTCAGCTTCATCGGATATCCGACTCATAAAATCCATCGGATTAGATTCCATTAGATATCCGATCTTGTGTACAGGGCTTTACAGAGGACCTCTAGTGCTAGAATTATTGCTCTTCCTCAGGCGTTCACAGCAATACCTCACATGTGTGGTGCAAACACTGTTTACATATGTGGGGAATGACCTACGTTTACGTTTACTACTGTGTGCAAGCACACAGGGACAGGAGCGCTTTAAAAAAAATATATTTTATTATATTTTTATTTTTAAACTGTCCCTTTAATAAAAAATGTTTTGATCACTTTTATTGCTATAGAAAAATATGTAAACATCCCTTGCGACAACAATACAGCATGGAAGGGCCTCTTTATGATTCTAAAAGACCCCATATCTCTCCTCTACCCTTAAATTCAAAAGATCAAAAAAAATATTATTTTGCTGTTAACCACTTTTGGTGGTATTTGATCACCTCTGGGGTTCAAAAAATATATACAGTATATATATATATATAAAATAAATTAGTTTTTTTTTTGTTCGTTTTTTATATGTATTATAACAGAAAGTAAAAAAGAAAAAAAAATGTATATATATATATTTTTTTTCTTTTTTACTTTCTGTTATAATACATATAAAAAACAAACAAAAAAAAAAACTAATTTATTTATCAGTTTAGGCTATTATATTCTTCTACGTGTTTTTAGTAAAAAAAAATCACAATAGGCGTATATTGATTGGTTTGCTCAAAAAATTATTGCGTCTACAAACTATGGGATAGATTTAAGGACTTTTATTTATTTTTTATTGTTTTTTCTAGTAATGGCTGCGATCTGCAATTTTTAGGTGGACAAATCTGACCCTAAATGACACTTTTTGGGGACCATTGACATTATTACATTGGTCAGTGCTATAAAATGCGCTGATCAATGTATACATTTTGCAGGTCTGTACCGAGTTCCGGCACCTTCTTTCCGGAACAATACAGTGTCCCGGAATGAAACTGACACAGCCGTACCATAACGTTTGAAATACATGCATGATTCCTGTGCCTAATTACCATGTGTCCACTTGTAGTCTCCATCAGAATAGGGTAACCACGTGTCCTGGATTGCCCAGAACAGTCCCACAATTTGTAGGTCTGCCCCAGGTCCCCAGCACCTTTATTCCGGAACAATACAGTGTCCCAGAATGAAACTGACACAGCCGTACCATAATGACAACACCCAGCAATGCACTGCATGCTGCACAATGCATTCTGCAGCACCATGACTGGGCAAATCCTTGCCCAATAATGACGCAATTATAGCTAGTTGTTAAGAAACGGGGCCGAGAAGCTGGGGGGCATGTGGCCTGGTATGTTTCAGAATCAGGGGCGCCCACTCATCCCGTCTTTCCTGACCAGCCAGGTTGCTTCTTAATGCGCTTTTGAGGTTTTAATGATTGGGTCAACATATACTTTAAAAATGTAAATATTAATGCTAACATTACATGTAGTGATATTGACTGTTTACTGTTATGTATTTTATGTAGTTATATATAAAAGTTATATTACATTAAAGTATAGAAGAAATATGCACAGATATCCATAGTTCATGTTAGTGAAACTGACTGTATTTATTCTCATTGCCTTGGAATTAGCATGAGGAATACATGGTTTTACTTTTAAAATAAGTTGTTGCATTCTTAAAGCAAACAAGGTTTTAGGAGTCTCTTTTTTGACTAATGTGGGGCATAACAATGTTATATATTTTGTCCAATTGTACAGTATGAAATGCTAAGTTCTGCGTAAAGAACCATATTTACAAAATCTCTATAAAGGTCATCATCTAATAGTTATAGGGCCAGATTCAGGTAGAGTTACTCTGGAGTATCAGTGATACTCCAGCCTAACTCTCACTTTGAGCCGGCGTTTCTGTTTTCAGTAAGCAGAAAACAAGAAACGCCGGGTTGGAGTTCCTATACGAGCGACGTAATTGTATTTCGCCGTCGTATCAGAATTGCAATTTTAAAAATGGCGCTCGGGGCGTTCCCGCTGATTAACGCCGAGAATATGTTAATCAGCAAGAATCGGCAATTCATGATCGTATTCGGGCCCGACGCAGTGACTTTCCGACGTTTCTGTAAGAGATACGCGGCGTAAAGAAAAAACAGCCCCCTAGTGGAGTATCCTATGTTAAGTATGGCCGTCGTCATTGCGTCGAATTTAAAAATTTTAGAGTTTATTGTCAAGGACATCACCTTGGAATGCCAGCCAACTTGTTAACATTTGGAATCTGACCAAAAAGCTGTCATTTGGGGCAGGATTGGGGACGGACAGTGCAACAGAAGAGGCTTGTCATGGCGCAAGTTTTCATTTGTGTTGGTGAGTCATCGGGGCATTCTTCATCATGACTGACAATAGATCTGCATCGCTGGATGATGTGATTGGTGTTGGGTTTACATTGTGGGATTTTTTTTTTATGGCAACTGTGTACTATTTACTTGTTATTCATTCATGTATGTAGATGTACGGATACCTGGGGGTCCCTTGTTTTAGAGAGTTCAGATTTAAAAAATATTCCTATAGACCCCCAGATCCATTGAGCCAGAGACGTGGGGGTGAGGCCCTTGTCCCAATGTTGGCTAACATTTTTTTTTTATTATTTTGCATAGGGGCCCCTCTTTATCCCCTAGTGACTGATGGTAAAACAAATGTTAGTGCCTGAACACAATTTTGCAACTTTGATATGATTTTTTTTTTTTTTAAGACAAATTGGGCTTTCATTTGGTTGTAAATGTAAATGGATATTTCCTTCTCTATCACCAAGGAACAACCCAAAATAAATTCTCCTGCCAGAAACAATAGTGCACATTTTGCTTTTTTTATCCTACTTAAAAACACACTGACACTAATTGAAAATGCCTTTTAAAGAAATCCTTCCCAAAATATGCCTACCATGACCTTGACCCTGGCATTGACCTAGATCAAACTTTGATCTAGCTATTTATATTAATTTTCTTTTTATGCAGTTTGGTTTACATACATCTTCATCTCCTGCAAGGATAGGAAAATACAATGCATTTTTCTCTCCATTCAGAGGAAAGTAGTAAACTTTGCTTAGTTCTCTCTTAACTATTCCCTAGTTTCTTGTCACAAATGTTTTTCATACTGGAAGTGTTTAGCTTTCTGGATGCTAATCAGAAGCTATTGCAGGTTTCCTACTTGAAAATTCAAACTACTGGTAAATGCCTACACAAAAGATATTGTAGCTGTAGTTAGATGGCCTACAGGAATAAATGAGGTACTTCACTTTATCTACATTATTTACTTAGTTGGCTCTGACAGAAACAATCCAAAAAAATATATACATTTATGATTAAATGAATCTGAGACATTGTATTATTACCTTTACCCAGAAGATTCTGCAACCATTGGGACGTGTATTAGTATGTTGCCAAGCTAGGTATTCATCTACACGGGCACGCTTCTGTAGATCAGATGGGTACCAGTGATCCGGAGTGTCATATTTCTGTACTAGGTAACGCAACATTGCAGTACTAAAGGTAAAACAAAATGCGTTATTTTGCCTTCCTTTTTCTAAACAATGATTAACAATTTATATGAGACCTACAATATATATATATATATATATATATATATATATATATATATATATATATATATATATATGCTTTTAAAAACAAATCTTATGTTACCTCTCAACAAGTGTGAATTCTCCTTCTGTTAGAACAGGAACTTTGTGCATTGGATTCACCTTCTTAAACTCGTCAGTGAGATGATCCCCTAGTGAGACATAATGTTACTTAGACAAAATGTAATTACAATGGCTCAAATATACCAATAATGCACTAGGTGAAAATATATATATATATATATATATATATACAGTATATATATATATATATATATATACACACACACACACACTGTATAGTTATCTATATATAGGAGAGAGTTAGACTCTCTGTCAAGTTTGCATTACTGTTTCTGTCACTAAGTCAGGCAACAAACAACATTTTGATATTGTCAGATATAAGAGAAAAAAAATTAATAATAAATACAACAAAATAGTTTTCTAAAGAAAATATGGCTGAGAACCTCTCAAAGTTGTATTGCTGCTTTTATGCTCACAGTAGAGATCTCATTGCTTTCTGATTGTTTGCCATTTCAGGAAGTGAGATGAAATCTTCTTAAGGCTGGGTTCACACCGCAGCACACTCCAGCTCACAACAGGAGTCCAGTGTGTCTCCATTCACAGTTTCAGGTCCGATTTCAGCCCAAATTTTTGGCTGGATTCGGATTTGAAATGGACGAAAAGATGCACAGGGCTCCTGTGCAATTCCCACTCGAGCCACTGCGGAGATGTGTGAACCGACTCCATAGAGAGCGTCACAATGTCCTGCTGTGTGAATTGGATGTTGGAAAACCTGCATCCAATTTGCATAGGTGTTAACCTAGCCTAAAGGTACATAGATTACAATACAAATGTAACAGAGGTTCTATAAGCTAAACAAAAGCAAAAAAAATGTTTTGGATGCAGCTAGGTTTAAGGAAGAAAATGCGCTATTTTTTTAAATTCCCCTTTATGATTGGATATTTGAAGTGAACACAATGCATATTAAGAAGTCCCATTCCTGCGACTATAGTGCACTGAGCATAACAGCAATTATTTCACATCACAAAAGCATACCTTAGATAAATACAGTTTAGAAAATCAATAAAGGAGTGTCTAAATGTAAAGTGCAAGATGAATATTCTTTAGCGTAGAAACATGGGAAAGGTTCTGCTAGCTGCTTACACAGCATTCTACTGGATGCTGCCCCCAGGTTAGTAATTAACCTGTTCCAACTCATATACAAGCAAAACACTCTCAGAAATATAGAGCGTACCTATATGTAAAGTTCAGTTACTGATGCAAGTGAAATACTGCAGGCATGCAAAAACAATACAGCTAAACTCTAAATTCTGCCCTGAGCTTCTGATCATTGCCATTTGTCTGATGTCATGCCCAAAGGCACCAGGAAAGCAAAGAAGCTGACAGTCATTTTGTAATTGAGGGAGGCTTGTCGTCAACTTGACAAATGTACAGTACAGACCCAGTAGTTGTTTTCATGGATTTTTCACAGTATTGTAATTCTTAAACACAGCTGGCACTGGATACAGTTAGATTTTAATGTTTCACTGACAAAATGCCAGGCGTAACAGATAAGTAAGTATGCAATATTAAATCACAAGTTCTCCAGTTACAATTCTTCCTTTTCATTTGCTTTATCTGTCTAACGACAAACAAGTGCAAGCAATGAAAAGGCTTTTCGTTTTCTTTTTTTTTTTACATCTTAAAAATATTTTAAGATTTACTTTACATAAAGTAAGACTACATTTTTTTTTTGCAGTTTATAACAGATTTTTTACCATGTTTTATTCATATGTGCTAAAACAATTCATCAGTTTTTTTCCATGAGATGCTAGTTTCATTAGTCTTTAGAACACATGAATTCATGTCTGCATTAATATATAAGAAGAGCTGTTCCTAACAGTAGGTATGATAACAACTACATAATAATCCATCATGATCTTTATTGCTGACCTTTAAAAAGTTTCACCTCATGGTGCTTGAATGGGATGTTGTTGACCTTAGCAAACAGATACACAGAACGGCATGGCTGGGACAGAAGATCCAAGTATAATTCCAACTCTGACATTCTTATAATGGCTGTGGAGATCTGCTCTGCAGAACAGGAACACCTGCAATAGTTTATCTCTTTTTTCAGATCACGCCTCTAAGAAATCCTGCCTATTACCACTCCCACCTTAAGGATATTTTTTCAATGGAATGTAAAAGTAACAGCAAAAAAAAAAATAATGTAGTTTGAGTGTATAGACAATTGTTTTCACGGATCCCCCCTCATAATGTTATAAATGAGTAATACATATAAGTGAAACAGAAAATTTGCAGCACACATGGGCCTATTTGATGTATGTATTTAGCAATTCAATGTCCTACATTTGTACAAAAGTTTTTAGACTGGTAAAGATCCTTTCTCGGGTATGACAAGCATGTGTAACATTTGCCATGGGTAAACATATATACCTTACCGGAAACAAGTATAACAATAATAGTGAAAGTAGTATATACAGTGTTCATAAGAAAAACAACTGAAACATAATGGCAGTGCCCACTGATGATTTAATACCTAACTGAAAAAAAGAATGAAAGAAGCCATACTAGACACAGAATGCATACAAATACATTTATATCAAAATCCGGATTTAATTGAATAGGTGTTATGTTTTCATAACTGATATTAGCATTACTTCTTTCTTTTTGAGTAACAATTTCCTGTCCTCTCCCCTTTGGTGTTGTGGAACCAAATAATAGAAAAAAACACCTGAATTAGAAAAGGTATCACTTACCTGGTGCTATAGGCCAATGGAGAGAGAGGGCTTCCCTTGCAGCTAAGTTCCAGACAACCCTAAGGGTGGAAACAGGAGAGGTCAGGCCCAAAATACCACAGGTCGCTTGCTGGACTGTATGCAGAAAGTTTCAAAGTACAGCTGGTGTGCTGGCATAGAAAAAGCAGACAGGTGGCGCCTGTGAGGTGTTGCAGGATTTGGATACTGCTGAGACTGGAGCATGTTTAGAAGGAAGCCTAGATTATGAGCCGGGTGGATAGCAGAGCAAACGTGGTCAGGTGAATAGCCAGGATTGAACACAGGAAGCAAACAGGAAACAGGACAGAAGATCAACCAGCAACTAAAGCCACTAGCAGACTTCCTTATAAAGGCCCATGTGACCTGCTGGAAGAGATGTTGACTGCTAAAGTTCTTCTCCTGCCATAAGTGCTGGTAGAGATGATGGGTCCTAAAGTCCTTTTCCTGCCATAAGTGCTGATAGAGATGCTGGGTCCTAGAGCCCTTCTCCTGCCATTATTTCCCTGACAAAAGATAATTAAATGTTACAATAAAAGACAACTGTCTTAAAATAATTTGGCCATGGCTCTTTAATGGGGTTGAAAAATATCAAATATCAAAGCTCAGTCACCAAGACTTAGTTAAATGTTAAAGAGCTTGCCTAAAATCTATGAGACCCGAACTTGAAAAATAAAAAGTCCTAATTTTTAAGGCTTATATGCAAGTTATTGACCATAAAAAGGGTGTGGGGGCCTGGGGACAGTCTGGGGGGACAATGCAAAAACATTTTTTTTAAGGCATAGGAGCAGTGATTTAAATGATGCTTAAAGTAAAACAATAACAACTTTTTCGTTCTCGTAGGCAGATGCTTCCATCCCATATTTGGGCATTGACCTGACCGGAGACTTTCACACACTGTTTAACGTGAACTACCCTAAGATGATATCCAAATTGAAACAGTTACTAAAACTCTGGGCCCCTCTTCATATTTCTTTTCTCGGACGAATTACGGCTCTTAAAATGACGGTCCTCCCCAAACTCCTGTTCTTATTCCGCTCCATCCCTATCAGACTATCTAAAACCTACTTGATGGATATTCAGTCCCACTTCAATAGATTTGTTTGGCACAAAAAAAACCCGAGATTTGCTAGAGATGTTTTATACCATTCCTTGGCCGATGGAGGCCTAGGGGTTCCCCAAGTCTGGCTTTATTATTTGGCCAGTAGATTCTCCCAACAGGCTCAGTGGAACATTAGTAACTCGAGGGTCCCATGGGTTAGATTTGAGAGTGATTCTGTCGCTCCCCTTTACCTCCCAGGGCTGATGTGGTCCTCGAACCGCTCCTGGCCGAGTCTGTCCTCTAGGAACTCCATAGTGGATATGGGTTTAAGGCTCTGGGGAGGTTATAAGAATACATTTAAACTGGTTTAGACAACCCCCAGAGAGGCATCCTTTTTGGGTGATCCCAGATTCCCCACAGCCTTTGACCACCAGATATGGGTAGATTGTGGATTGACGAAGCTAGATAACTTTCTGGTGAACTCCACTTTTGTCACTTTTTCCCATCTGCAGTCAATTCACCCTATCCCCCATGATGAATTTTATCATCTCCTCCAGATTAGAATTTTTTTTCAGCAACACTACATATTCCCAATTACAGATTTATGCTCCCCCTTCGAAAACATTTGTTATTAAACTCCCAGGCAAAAAGGCCTAATCTCGGGGGTCTATAGGCTAATGGACTCGATTAGCGAATCTTCCACCTTGAAATATAGAGAGCAATGGCAACGTGAACTTAACCTGGGTAGCGAGGATTTAGAATGGTCGGACAGCTGTCAAGCTTTGCGCAAGTGTACTAAATCACTGACGGCTAGAGAAACAGCTGTCAAACTACTAATGAGGTGGTACTATACCCCCCTTAGGCTAGTAAAATGTATCCGCTTGCCCCTCCATCCTGTTTTAGGGGTTGCCCACAACTGGGTTCATTTTTCCATCTGTTCTGGGATTGTGAAAAATTGCTGCCTACTTGGAGAGCGTTCTTTGAATTGATAGATAAGGTAGCTGGGGAGCCGTTATCTTTAATGTATAAACATTGCCTTTTGTTTCACACTCACCCTGACATCCCGGGCCCTATTATGAAATTGATACACTCTATCTGTATTGCTATGCTGTGGGCAATTGCACTTCATTGGAAAAAATCATCAGTCCCCTTCAACCCGGTACTAGCTCGAGTAGATCAAATGATGCTATGCGAAAAAATATTTCACACATTAAATGACTCTATTCCAGCTTATGACGCTAAATGGACCCCATGGTTCCTGTATAGACTCCAATAATAACTGACCTCAATCTTCTTGTTAGGTTATATTCAGTATATTTCTGTTTGTTTGAGTTCTCTGTAATTCGTTTTTTTTTTTCTTTGCCTTTTTCTTTGTCTTTTTTTTTTTTCTTCTCTTACTTATTGATTGGATTGCCTTTTGCATCTGCTTTATGCTCAGTCCCCAGGGATCTGGGGTTGTACTGTATGTAGGTATCACAATTGGTTTAATACTTACCTCTATGGTTATTGAATCTTTTCTTGTATTACCTGCCTACTGAATGTCATGTGTGCTCTCTGTGTGCTTTTGTATATACTTGGTGATCCTTTACCTGTGATTTATTTGTTTTACTCTCAATAAAATATTTTGAAAACAAAAAAAAAGTGAAACAATAAAAAAGAAAAATCACTTTAGCCATAGTTCCTGGGGAGTCTCTTTAGTCTGCCTGTAAAGTGGCAGGTATAGAACCTATTGCAGCAAAACTGACATTTATAAAGAGAAACAAATGACATTTAAATAGCTGGCAATAGAATATCATTGCCCGGCAATAGAAATATGTGTAAAAACTGGCGTGGTGGTCCCCCCCAATCCATACCAGACCCTTACCCAAGCATGCAGTCTGGCAGGCCAGGAAAGGGGGGGACAAGCAAGCGCCCCCCGTCCTGAACCATACCATGTCACATGCCCTTTAACAAGGGAGCCCCTAGATCCCAACCCCTCATGTTAATGAGTATGGGGTACATAGTACTTCTACTCATTCACCAAAATATATATAAATTTATATAGATATATCTATATCTATATATATATATTTAGAGGGAAACATTTTGCTTTGTTTTTGTAGCGTGGCTGCTGAAATATTATCAAATCACTTTCTCAATGCAAGCTAGAACTACTGTAGCCATTTCATTAACTGCTTGCCGACCGCCTATCGTAGTATTACGGCGGCAGGTCGGCTCGGCTGCGCAAAATCACGTAATATTACGTGATTTTGCATTTCAGCCACTAGCGCGCCCCCTGCTCACCTCTGGTGCCAACGTGTGTGCCCGGCGGGCATGATCACCGCCGGGCATCTGCGATCGCTCATTACAGAGCGAGAACCGGGAGCTGTGTGTGTAAACACACAGCTCCTGGTCCTTTCAGGGGGAGAAATTACTGATCGCATGTTCATGCAATGTATGAACAGCGATCTGTCATTTCCCCTAGTCAGTCCCACCCCCCTTCAGTTAGAACAAACCTAGGGAACATAATTAATCCCTTCCTCGCCCCCTAGTGTTAACCCCTTCCTTGCCAGTGACATTTTTACAGTAATCAATGCATTTTTATAGCACTGATCAATGGTTCCAAAAATGTGTCAAAAGTGTCCGCCATAAGGTACCAATAAAAATCACCATCATTTCCATTTAATAAAAAAATATTAAATTAAAATGCCATAAAACTATCCCCTATTTTGTAGACGCTATAACTTTTGCGCAAACCAATCAATAAACGCTTATTATGGGTTTTTTTTTATGAAAAATATGTAGAAGAATATGTATCGGCCTAAACTGAGGAAATTTTTTTATTTTTTTTATATATTTTTGGAGGATATTTATTACAGCAAAAAGTAAATAATATAAAAAAAAAATCAAAATTGTCGCTCTATTTTTGTTTATAGCACAAAAAATAAAAAACGCAGAGGTGATCAAATACCACCAAAAGAAAGCTCTATTTGTGGGACAAAAAGGATGCCAATTTTGTTTGGGAGTCACGTCGCATGACCGCGCAATTGTCAGTTAAAGTGACACAGTGCCGAATCGCAAAAAGTGGCCCGGTCATTGACCAGCAAAATGGTCCGGGGCTGAAGTGGTTAAAGGAATAAACATACAGTTCTCCATTCTTTAAACAATATTTAATTCCAATAATTAAGTAAAGTCCAGAGATAACAAGCATTTATGAACACATTCCATACATTGGATTATTGAGTTTGGATGTGTAAAGCATTGGATGAATATACTGTAGTAATCTATACAAGCTGATCAGATTTAAAATGTTCTAATTTATTCAGATCTAAGATAGATTAATTCTGAAATGCTGTTGTAAGTTACTGTACATGTACTTTGTACATTGGGGGTGATTTACGAAAGGCAAATCCACTTTGCACTACAAGTGCAAAGTGCACTTGAAATTGCACTGAAAGTGCACTTGGAAGTGCAGTCGCTGTAAATCTGAGGGGTAGATCTAAAATGAGGGGAAGCTCTGCTGATTTTATTATCCAATTATGTGCAAGCTAAAATGCTGTTTTTTATTTTCCTTGCATGTCCCCCTCGGATCTACAGCGACTGCACATCCAAGTGGACTTGCAGTGCAATTTCAAGTACATTTTGCACTTGTAGTGCAAAGTGGATTTGCCTTTTCTAAATAACCCCCATTGTGTTCATGATATATAAGGAAGGTATAATATATTTTGTATATATATATATATATATATATATATATTCGTTCTTTATTCATATTAGGATTGTATTTTTTTTCTTATTTTCCAGGTATTTTAATGGCCCTGCTTGCCACATGAAGCAAGCAGATTGCATGCTTGAGACTGCTCTTTAGCATTTCAGCTGTGTAACCTAAGGCCATGCTGTGTATAGTTTATGCTGTAGGGAAACCTGAAAAACAAATGATAAACTTATATATGCACATCTAAATTCATAAAAGAATGAGCACACCTGCTCCCTTCTCACTTATAAAATATGCACCATAGCGATTTTCAGTTATAGAGAAACCATTGGCAATTGAAGAAGGCATTTCTGGGTTTTCTTAGGGTCATGGAAGCACCATGTATTAATTTTGTATTTTCATATAAAGTTTTCATATCATTTTGATTATTTAGTAACATGCGAATATTTAAAAACATTAAAGTGTAACTGCACCCTTAGCCAGCTTCCCTGCCAACCCTATATATACATGATAATAAAAAAAAAAGTCCCTAAGGCTGACGCAGCGCTAATAAATGATGAAAAATTGTATAAATATGAATCGTAAATATTGATAATTAAATAAATGTGAATATTGAATAAAAATTGTGACTAAGGTATAAATGAATAGAAATAGTGACTAAAGTATGAATGAAGCAGCTAGCACTAAATTTCAGCACAAAAATCTCAAATACAATAAATAATTCAATAAGGTGCAGCGCTATAATAATAAACATATGTGATAATGAATTAATAAAGTGAATAAAAAGTGAATAAATAAAGATGAAAAATTGATCCCAAGAAAAATGTATATGTGTAATCAAAGCAGGAGGAAACCTAGTGCAAAGTCCAATCCAGATTATAATGAAGAAAGTCCATATGAAGGTTATCTTCCAAAATATTTCAAAGGTGATTCCACAGGGTTAAAGAGTGTCACCAGTCTTCCCAAAACAAATCGTGTTTAAAAAACACCCAGTGATGTGGTAGCCTGCTTACCAGAGAGCCACGACTTTGGATCACAGTCTCACCAAGCCTAGGGATATTAGTCTCCCCAAAACCAATCAGGATACAACAGCCAATAATCCAAGGGTAACTTAAAATCAAAAGACAGAAACCTTCATGGTGCAGTATGTTCAATCAAAATGAATTGAATAAAGGTAATTGGTACACTTACAAAAGCGATGCTATGCTTCATCGTTAATGTCGTGGGAGCCGCGGCATCCCCATTTGCTTCTCCTCACTTCCTGTATGCCCGTAACACCGCCATCTCGATGGACAGAACGTGATGACGTCACCGGCACCCAGTAGAAGTTCAAAGCAGAGAGTACAGGTGAGCCGGAAGGACCAGGAGCTTCAGAGATGAATGTCTGTGGATAGGACAGGATAAGGAGATCACATAGGAAAGTGACATGGGACTATGCTGTGAATTCATTTCATTCCAGCTTTCTTTCTTCTGATTGCACTGCAGTTTATGTCAATCTAAAGCAGTAAATATTCCGAGTTAAATTCAGCCCTGGCTGTTACTAATGTAATGCCGCGTACAGACAGTTGGAACGTGAGCTTTTGGTTGGATATTCCAACCGTGTGTAGGCTCCATCGGACATTTGCTGTTGGAATTTTCGACAACAAATGTTTGAGAGCTGGTTATCAATTTTTCCGACAACAAAAGTTCTTGATTGCCTGTATGCAATTCCAATGCACAAAAATCCAACGCATGTTTGGAATCTATTTGACGCATGCTCGGAATCATTGAACTTATTTTTTCTTTCGTCGTAGTGTTGTAGGTGCAGGGCGGACTGACCATTGGGTCACTCGGGCACTGCCCGAGGGCCCCATGCCACTAGGGAGCCCCATTAGGGTTGCCAGGCCCAGTAGAACCAGGGAGAGTATGTAAAAATCTATGGTTTTTTTTACATCTGTCCCTGATGTCCGAAACCGATATGCTTTTGATGTGAAAATCCTGATATTTTAGCTGCCCCGCCTCTGCACTGCCTCTTGGCGTGGTGGCCATCTGTAAGCACAAGGGCCCCATAATCTTCTATTGCCCGGGGGCGACATGAGTTGTCAGTCCGCCCCTGTGTATGTGACTGCATTCTTGACGTTCAGAAATTCCGACAACATTTGTGTGACTGCGTGTATGCAAGACAAGTTTGAGCCAACAATCCGTCGAAAAAAAAATCCACGGTTTTGTTGTCGGAATGTCAGATCGTGTGTAGGTGGCATTACTGTTATAGATTCCCAGCAGCTCCACATCACAAGCACAGAGACCTACTTGTAACGTTATGTTTTTACCCAGTACCAGCTTTTTAATTTAAATCAGGTTTCAATTCTAGGTTTATTTTTTTTTTAAAGCAGTGACTACTTTCACAGGCGTTAAATAAGACTGACCATAAGCTAAATGAGCTATTTTTAAGACAAATGAAATCCTAAAAGTATCAGTAAATGTTCCATCTATTTCAGCATAAGGGCTTCTTCTTAAATAAATCAACAGTTGAGGTGATTTAATGTTATCCTTAAAAAGAACACAGTGAAATTAAAGGTGAAATAAGGAATTATAATATATATTATTCCCAGTACTATTTAGTGAATTCCCTTGGCTTGAGCTTTAGTAGCATCAAGTGACATGTTCATCAACATCATTATACTTTAGAGGAAAAGAAGACAGACACATTTTGTGCATAATTGCTCTAGGAAAGTTACAGGAGCTCTTAGACTCATTTTTGTTACAATTGCTGAATCATTTAGCCAGATCACATGGGGCATCACAACAGCTGCTTGGAGAGTCTTTATACTACCAAATCTGTAAGACCAGTCATTCTGTAAAGTGAAGCGATATAACTAAGCAAGCACAGCTACTCTTCCCATGATTGCTCAAGTGGCTGCATTAATTCTAACATACTGACATAATGAACAAGGTAATATAACACAATTAATAGTGTAGGAGGTATTCTAAAAGAAGGACATTGTTAGCTTTTCATAGTCAACATACAATTTTTTAGAAGTGTCCATGTGACCTATTTTTGATCCTGTCATTTATTTAATTTAACCTATTTCCAAATGTTTTATACAATGGAATATAAAAACAAAAAAAATGGTAACTATAATTACATTGATATCTAAAAATTCATTGTATTTATTTTCTCTGCTAGTGTAATGGGACAAAATATACTTTTCCCTTTATGAAATTCTCCTAGAAACTCCTTTATAGCCAGAAGGATTTTTCCACACATTTTATGTATCAAATATTCTTACAGTATATCTCTCTATTTTACCATATGCAATATATATATATGTATATATATATATATATATATATATATATATATGTATGTATATATATATTCTATCTATTTATCTATCTATCTATCTATCTATCTATCTATCTATCTATCCTTGTGTATATATATATATATATATATATATATATATATATATATATATATATATATATATATATAGATAGATAGATAGATAGATAGATAGATAGATACACACAATGTTACCAAAAGTATTGGGACACCTGCCTTTACACAAACATGAACTTTAATGGCACCCCAGTCTTAGTTAGTAGGGTTCAATATTGAGTTGGCCCACCCTTTGCAGCTATAAAGGATTCAACTCTTCTGTGAAGGCTGTTCACAAAGTTTAGGAGAGTGTCTACAGTATGGGAATGTTTCACTATTCTTTCAGAAGCGCATTTGTGAGGTCAGGCACTGATGTGGGCAAGAAGGCCTGGCTCGCAGTCTCCACTCTATCAGGTTGAGCTCAGGACTCTGTACAGACCAGTCAAGTTCCTCCAATCCAAACTCGCTCATCCATGTCTTTATGGACCTTGCTTTGTTCACTAGTGCACAGTGATGTTGGAACAGGAAAAGGCCATCCACCAAAACTGTTCCCAAATAGTTGGGAGTATGAAATTGTCCAAAATGTCTTGGTATGCTGACACCTTAAGAGTTACCTCACTGGAAGGGTCCAAGTCTGACTCCTGGAAAAAAACAACAACACCATAATCCACCCTCAACCAAATGATTTGGACCAGTGCACAAAGCAAGGTCCATAAAGACATGGGTGACTGAGTTTGGGGTGGAGGAACTTTGAAGACTATGAGCCAGGCCTTCTCGTCCACATCAGTGCCTGACCTCACAAATGTGCTTCTGGAAGAATGTTAAAACATTTCCATAGACACACTCCTAAACCTTGTGGACAGCCTTCCCAGAAGAGTTGAAGCTGTTATAGCTGCAAAGGGTGTGGCTGCACTTCTGCTGTTCTCCTGAGCTCCAGTGAGGCCTACTGATCCAGGGAGCTTGATTACTCCCTATACCCAGAGTGGATGCATGAACCTGGGGTGGACCCAGGGGAAGATCCCCCGGATGGCCAGAGTACTGGTCCTCCCATACCAGTGTTTGAGGACCTGGGAAATGGCCCAGCTAAAGGGGAAAGCCTGGCAACCTACAGAAAGAAGATTTGTGCCAGGATTGCGAGAATCGCCAAGGAGGAGAAAGTACTGGCAAAGTTGAAGTTTGAGGCAAAAAAAAATCGCAAGTGATCGGCTGCATAGTTCCAAGAGGAAACAGATGCGGCCTGAGTTAATGGCTTTGGAGGCCAAAGTGGAAAAGCAGAGTCTGCTGGTGGCTACATTGAAAGAAACCAGCGGTGCTTTCAAGGAGAAATATGGCAACGATGATCGCTTCCGTGCAATGCGCAGAGGGGCTATAGAGGCCAGTGGAGGACAGGCATCACCAGAGTGCGAGAAGCCAAGGTCAGTGCAAAGCAAAAAAGTTTCTGTGGGCTCGTATTGTGTTTCTGGCCAGCACGCTGGAAAATCTTTGCATTCCAAGCCAAGTACCAGTATGCCTGAATACAGTGGTGAAAGCTCTGGCACACAGGCTGCAGGTGATCAGCAGTCAGGTGTTTTGTCTGGCAGTATGTCATCGGACTAAGAAAGTTCTGTGCCCTTACCACCGCAGCAGGAGGCTATGGAGCAAGATGATCCATCTGAGCCTGTGAAGGGAGCAGGTATGATGAACTTTATTACAGAAATGGAATCACCTTTGCATTGTCGCAAGTTTGCAGTGTCTGGATCATCTGATGATGAAGAGGAGGATAATGATGTCCCCCAAAACCTTTGAAACAGCAGGTGAAAGTAAAAGCAGGTTTTGTTCAGAACTTGCCTATACAACACAATGGAGGTGTAGTTCCTATGGGTTGTGCAGTAGAGGACAGCGCAGAGCAAACGTATCTACTTACTGAGACTTCCACCTGTGTACAGCCAGCCAGTGAAGGGTGTGTGCACTCTGCTGTGAAGAGTACTGATAAAGACATCACTGTTGGTAACCCTTTAGTTACTGGTAATGAAGGTAGAATTACCAAGGGCAATGTAAATGACATTTCTGTGTCAGAAGTCTCTGCTCCTGACAATAATGTTGTTGCTGCTTTATCTAAAGAGGGGTCTGTACCTAAGAGTGATGTTGCAAGGAATGTGGTTATTGCCTATGCTGCAGCAGTGGCTGCAACTGTCCCAGGGGTGAGTAGGGCCAATTATTCTGCGGTTGCTAGGAGTGATGTGACTGAAGGTCAGGCCAATATGACACCATCTGGTAGCTCCTTTAAACGCCGCAATTGAGGTGGATTGGAGAAGGCCCCCCCCCCCCCCTAAATAGGAGAGATGTGGTGGACCGCATTCTGGGGATGGGTTTTAAAGCGGAGGAGATTTTTGCCCTTATCAGCCCAGTTGGGTCATATGAGTATGACCTCTCCTTTGTCAAGGCAGAAGGATTAGATGTCTTTTGGGAGAGGTATGAGCAGAAGGGCAAGAAGTCCCCAAGATGGGCAGGTTTGTCACATAAAGTAGTCTCCCGCCAGCCATTATATAAAAATGTCACCATTCTAGTGCGTAATGAGTCCATTCCTGCTGCGGATCTGGGGGTGTGGTTGGGGAGATATGCAGATGTCCAAGCCCCCTTGAGGAAGGTTGTAGATGACAGGGGGATATGGACAGGAGGATGGACAGTATTAGTAAAACTGCATGTCACCGGTAATGTTGTTAAGCACATCCCTTCCTCTGCCTTTATAGGTCGTGACAGGATCATTACCTTTTATGCAGGACAACCAAAGTTATGTCATCGCTGTGGTGAAAACGGCCATTTTTCAAGCTCATGTACTATGCAGAAATGTTCCCTCTGTCAGGGCTCAGACCATGTTGCAAAGGACTGTAATAATATTTGTTGTAATCTTTGTAACAAGTTAGGTCACCCCTATAGCCTTTGCCCTGAAGCCCTCCATAATCAGCCGGGGTTGGTGGAAGAACTGCTGAGAATGGAGGAGGAGGAACGTGGGGGGCAGCAAGGGGTTGGTGGAGCTGTTTCAGCTAGTCCTGAGGGGTCCCCCCAGGTGTCAGTTTCCCAATCTGAAGGTGTGACCCCTCCTGTGTCTGCCTTCCAGTCTGTGATTCCTACTGTGTCAGTGTCTACTTCTGTTGTGTGTTCTTCCTCAGTGTTTCAGATACCCAGTGTTCCTAATGTATCCAAGTCATCCAGATTGGCTGAGGCTGCCAAAGGGGCGGATTCATGCCGATCTGAGGTGACAGCTTCGTCGGGACCTTCCCTGGGGAAACGTAAGACCTCTAGTGGAGGTTCTAAGGGGAAGAAGGGGGAAGTTGCCACTGCTAATGATATAGATGAGGCTTTTAAGGGTAATGTTTTAGGGGAGGAGGGAGAGTGGACCAAGGTGAGCAGAAGGAGGAATAAAGTAGCCCTGACCTCTGCCTCCTCGGCTTCATCTTTAGAGGTAGAAGATCTACCTCTGGGAAACAAGTTTGGGTCCTTATCTGACGGGGTAGAGGAGTCTTCTAATTCCGTGTCTCAGATGGAGGAGGATGAGGGAGAAGGTTCCCTAAAGAGGCCAGGGTCTCCAGTAAAGGAGGAGGGTGCTCAGGCTAAGAAACGCCTACCTCAATCATCCTAATGGCAGTTCCCACTCCGATAAAAAAGTGGCAACGATTAATGTTGCCAGCATAAAATCTGTAGGGGCTCGCAATATGGCCTTATTTTTGCTCAACGAGATGGATGCTGATGTTTTATTTTTGCAAGAGACCCGGCTAAATTGCCTTGCCGATGTCCACCTGGCAAAGAGGGAGTGGAGACGTGGGCCCTCTTTCTGGTCTCTTGCGGCCGAGCCTTACAGCGGAGTTGCAGTACTTTTTACTGGCATGGTAACGTGTTGGTGGGTTATCGAGGTAGAGATTGGAAGGTGTATGGTCCTGGATGTCTCTGTGAAGGGACATGATCTACGTCTGGTAAATATTTATGGACCACAATCTAGATGGGAGAGGAAATGCCCCTTTACAAAGATTAAGCCTTTCCATTTTACATCTCGGCAAGTTGTCTTTGGAGGTGATTTTAACACCGTCACTAGGCCCAAAGACAGGAAAGGCTCCACTGACAACCTGAGATATGATAGCGTCTTTCTTAATATGATAGCCAGGGAAGCAGGTCTGGAAGATGCGCATTTTAAGCATTGCCTAGACAGCACGGGGTACACATTTAAGAGAGGCAGTTGTGAGAGCAGGATAGACAGGTTTTTTTTTAAGGGGGACTCTGCCTTTTCGGCTCCTGAGTGTCGTATGGTGGAGTTCTCTGATCACCTAATGCTGTCTGTTATTCTTAATGCTTCAGATATGCCACCTAAAGGAAAGGGTATTTGGAGGATGAATTCGGCTCTGCTGGATGACGAGGAGGTAAGACAATCTTTTGAGGATTTTTTTCAGGCTCAGGTAACCATCCTGGATTTCTGCAGCAGTAAGTCGGAGTGGTGGGAGCTTGTCAAAAGCCGGATTAGTGGGTTTTTCAAGGCCATAGGAAAAAGGAAACAGCTTGGTAAGTACATTGCCTACCAGCAGCTGCGGAGAAAACTTGATCGCCTTGTCTCGAATGGTGGAGATTCAGGGGCAATCTCTGAGGTGAAACTTCTCCTTAGGAAGTATCAGTATGACCGGCACGCTTCTTTGGTTCTAAAAAAGGGACTACGGGAAATATCACTCGCCCGACCCTTATCAGAACTGCAAACAAAGCGCAGCAGTTAAGACGGTTGTTGGGCTAAGGCAAGGATCTCCAAACTACGGCCCTCCAGCTGTTTCGGAACTACATTTCCCATGAGGCATTGTAAAACTCTGACATTCACAGACGCGACTAAGCATGATGGGAATTGTAGTTCCTGAACAACTGGAGGGCCATAGTTTGGAGACCCCTGGGCTAAAGGGATAGTACGGGCTCTTTGACGAAATCCAGGTCAGGGATCCTGGAGGTCTCAAGGTCTTTTTATGTGGAACTTCTGGGGGAGAAGTACCTCGATCGGGCAAAGATGTCAAGTTTTCTGGATTCTACACCAGACCTGGGAAATAACATTTCGCTGGCAAGTTTGACGGGGGTAATCACAGCAGAAGAGGTAGTCAAAGCTATAGACGGTCTGGCCATTAAGAAAACACCTGGGCCAGACAGATTGACGGCTGAATTTTATAAGACTTTCAAATCTAGCTTGGTACCTTATCTTGTGGAGGTATTTAATGGCTGTCTGCAAGAGGGTTCACTCCCTCCCTCCATGAGACAATCTGCTGTTATTCTGTTGTCAAAAGGTAAGGATCCCTCGATGATTGAGAATTGGCACCCCATTAGCCTTCTCAATGTCGATAGAAAGATTCTGGCAAAGATAATTTTCTGACGCTTGTCGTCAGTAGCGGACAGGTTGCTTTCTCGTCAGCAGCACTGTCCGATCCAGGGCAGGAGCACTTTTTCATCAGTGTTAGCTGTCCGGGAGGCTCTGGAGCATTGCAGGGCTGAGGGCTGGGGAAAGTACTTGCTGGCATTGGATCAGGCGAAGGCTTTTGATCGTGTCAATCATGAGTACCTCTGGCTTCTCCTTGACAAGTATGGCCTGAAGGGTGGGTTTATTGGATGGCTTAAGACTTTATACAGAGAGGCAGAAAGCTTCATGCTTGTTAACGTTTGGGTTGGACGGCCCTTCAGGGTTGGATCAGGGGTGCGCCAGGGGTGTCCGCTGAGCCCTTTGCTATTTGTTTTCGCAATCGACCCCTTCATCAGAAGGCTAGAGAGCGGACTGTTGTGCGGAGTGCCGGTGGGCACTGCGGGTGAGCCACCCTTGAGGGTTGTAGCCTATGCTGATGACGTTTCTGTTTTTATCTCTGGGACAGAGGAGGCGCAAGAGGTGGTCTCAGTTATAGAGCAGTATTCCGAGGCATCAGGCTCCAAGGTCAACCATGATAAAAGTGAAGTTTTTTGAATGAGCGAGGGAGATGAGAACTTTCCACTTCCTGGACATCTTCCCAAGGCCTCAGCAGAAAGTCAAAGTATTAGGCATCGAGTTTGGCCCTGATGATTACAGTAAGTTAAATTGGGAAGCCAGGCTAAATGATGCTGATGTCAAGGTGAAAAGCTGGAAAGGGTGGCGGCTCTCCTTGAGGGAAAGGGTGGACTTGATCAAGACCTACCTGATTCCTACCTTTCTGTATGTCAGCTTTGTTTGCATCTTGCCGGAATCCTTCTTTACCAGGATTTATAGTTGTTTCTTCCAATTACTATGGGGGAACAGGCTGAATCTTGTGAAGCGGAATGTAACTTACCTATCTAGGCAGAAGGGTGGTTTAGGGATGGTCAACCCGGTTGTATTCTTCTCTCTGATGTTTTTAAAACACAATTTTGGTAACATGCTGGCAGAGAGACCGCCTGGATGGGTGGGTATTTTCCAGATATGGTTTAGACCTTTTCTGGGCTGTTGGGAGAGTGGCGGGCCAATGAAAATCCTAAGGATCAAGCATGGTAAGCTCCCGGCTTATGTTGCCCCGTGCCTGAAAATTCTTAAACGGTGGCATGTGACAGCAGAGGATATCAGGTCCCTCCCTAGGAGACTCCTGGGTGAGAGGATCGTGGGTACTGTCTTTCATGCGCCACTGGCCTTAAGAGATTGCCCAGGTCATATTATGAGGGAGGGTTTACGTTTAATAAATTCTGAGCGGATTCCCTTGAAATTTGGGGACCAGGCCTGGCTCGCTTTCCACAGTAGGCTCTATGTGAGGGGGAACGTGAAGTGCCGCTCTTTGGACAATCGTGGTTGTCCAAGAGCGGAGTGTCAGGGTGAAGTGGAAACCATGGATCACTTTTTGCTTCAGTGCCCTTTCAATATAGAAGTCTATAAAAAGGTGGGGAGGGCTCTGAATATTCCTTTCTTGTCTAGCATGTCTTATGCTGAGTGGGTGTATGGAGCATTGCAGAATCGCAAGGGATTTGATTTGCACACTCTTTTTCTAGTCAGCTTAGTAGTCTGATATTACACCTGGAATGCACAGTGTCAGGTATCCCTTCGGCAGAAAGTCCTTCCTGTTCCGGTGGTGGTGTGTGAGATTCTTGGTGAGGTAGGGAAAATTCGGGGTCTCGAGAAAGACAGATGGCAGCAAAGGGTCTGGATAAAGGCGTGGAGGAATATCAGGCCTGTAGCTGCTGTTTGTTGATCTCTGGGTGTTGGGTTCTTTCCCTGGTTTCTCTCTGGACACCCCCTTAGATTTTCAAGGATACCATTTTTGAAGAAAGGCTACATACACATGATAATCTGTTTCTTGGTCTGAATGTTATTCAAGTTGAGTGTAGAGATGTGTAGAATTTTTGAAGATGTCTGCTTTATTTAGTGATGTGTTCATGTATTATTGGTTGAAGTAAGCCTTTATTATGTATATAATATGTTATGCATAAAAAAAAAATCTATAATATTTATTTTTTGTATTTTTGTATAAAAAAAGTTAGAATGTGTTTCTTGTTTGCAAGATTCTCAAAAAAAAAAAAAAAAAATTGCCAACTCAATATTAAACCTTATGGACTAAGTCTGGGATGCCATTAAAGTTCATGTGCGTGTAAAGGCAGACATCCTAATACTTTTGGTTATATAGTATATATATATATATATATATATATATATACATATATACAAATATAATGATATATATATATATATATATATATATATATATATATATATACACTATAATTAATATATGATAAGAGGGGACAAGTTCACATCATTTTTATTTGAAAGGGCTATTGATAAATTTATAAAAGTAATATTCTAAAAAAAAAAAAAAAAATAGGGAAAAAGGGAAAATCCTAGCTAGTCATAGAGATCACTTTTCTCAGATTCTTCCTAATCTATTAAAATGCTTTATACATATCTTCTGTAAGAAAATACAATAAATACGTACTGAAACAAACTTATATTCTGAACACAGGACACTGAAAAAGCTGAAACAGAAAGTGGCTCTGACTTAATGGTAATGTAACATTGCTAAGTGCAGGGTAAGTGTAGGGTGCAGTGGTTACAACCCCTCATAGTGTGGGGTCCATAATGCCCTGTACTCACAGGATCTCCTCTGTCTTCCAGGTTGAATGATGCTGGATGTAATTTAACCTGGAGGACAAAGGGTATCAAATGGTGTAATGCAATAAATGGTGAGGGGGGGGGGGCAGCCAGGGAGAGGACATAAGCACTGCTTTTCTTTTACATTAAGGTTAAAATTCTCTGAGTTGGACTTTACCGTGTTATAAAATGCTCCAATGATGTTATGCCGCGTACACACGATCAGGCTTTTGCCTGGCCAAATCACATCGGAATTCCATCGGAAAAATATAGAACATGTTCTATATCTAAAGACCGATGGAATTCATCGAAATTTCAGATGGAAAAAACTCTGATGGGGCTACATATGATCAGATGTACTATCCCATGTTTCTTTCACTGCTCCCACAGTCTTATTTGTTTTTTTCTACAATACAACCATTCTTCTTGGTCTGTTTAACTTTCATCTTACTTCATTCTTAAAGTTTATTACAGTAGTGCAGTTTACGGTCATTTATTTGGTTTCCTATAGCTTTCCTTCTTGAACATTTTGATTGATCTCTTCCAGATCAGTAGTTGACCTTATTTCTCTTTCAGATTATCTTCCTTTATGTAGCATTTTGTCTTTCCTTCCTTTAGCACCTTACAGAGAAAACAAACACAAACAGCGTGAGTTCTTTTTACTAAATATTTGTTTCATTTGGTCAAACTTATACCACCCAACGTCTAAGGAATTAAAGCGGATCTCCACCCTAAAGTGAAGTTCCGCTGATCAGAACCCTCCCCCCTCCGGTGTCACATTTGACACCTTTCAGGGAGAGGGTGGTGCAGATACTAAAGACAGGTATTTGCCCGCAGTCTGGGGAAAAATACATTCTTTTCCCATTGTGTGCTGGGAACTCTCGGCTCCCAGCACCCAGCGGGAGCCAATCGGCGGGCGCAGCACGACTCACGCATGCGCCGTAGGGAACCGGGCAGTGAAGCCGGAGCGCTTCACTACCTGGTTCCCTCACCGTGGATGGAGGGGGAAGCAGCAGAGAGACGAGCGTACGCTTGTCCTCTGCTGAGGACGCCGCTGCTGAAGTCAGCAGCTGCAGTATTTGTAGCTGCTGGCTTTTAATATTTTTTTTTAAGGGGCCATCCACTTTAATATAAAAATTACAAAATATAAAGACATATACATCTTAGCTCCCCATTGAATTTGGCAAGTGACCAAAAAATTGCTAAGCTTTTACCACTTTTAGTTGGCAGAAGTTGGACAACATAATTTTAGTTAATGCATCCAATTCAGCTGCATTCATTCAAGAATATATTTCAAGCAATTTTATGTGATTCATCCCTCACATTATGTATATTTTCTCTTATGTGTTGGTTACCCCAAAAAGTATAGATGGATTCTTGGTTCTGAATCAGCTGCTAGGGGCTCCAGTCTTGAGATGTACTTGCCAAAGTTCAAAGGTTTACAGCCCACTTTGAATTTTTTCGATGTTGCTGCATACCTTGAGATGGGCTGTTACCATTGCATTATTCATCATATAAAACAAATAAACATTCCAGTAGGAAATTTAGGACCTCTTTGCAGTATCCCCGGTGGGTTTTGCAAGCATGGGGACTCAAATGTAGAAATCTCACTATAGGAATCCAGAATATATATGAAAAATATTGGGTAGATTTCAAGCAAACCGAAATATCACTGTGTTTAATGTATTTATCGGCGTATACCGCACACATTTTCCCCTTAAAATAAGGGGGAAATCTTGGGTGCGCGATATACGGCGATACCCGCTTCCTGCGCTCAGTTTGAACTGAGCTGCCGACATATACCGTGTGCAGTACACTCGGGTACATTCGGCCAGTCTCGGCTTCGCTCATGCTCACGCATAAACGTCACAGAGCGTGAGCACAAGCGATGCCGAGCCTGGCCGAATGTACCCGAGTGTACTGGACTTGGTATATGTCGGCGGAGGCGTTCAAACTGAGCACAAGAAGAGGGGATTCGACTCGAGACAGCGCTGGAGAAGCCGGAAGGACACCGAAGACGGACGCCGGACCGAGCAAGGCCGCCGATGGACACCGCGCAAGACACCAAAACTGTAAGTACTAAAAGTACTAACATGTTTTTTTACAGGTCCACATTAGGGGTGCGTGCTATACGCCGGAGCGCGCAATACCCCGATAAATACGGTAATTGAATATTTTCGTTATACTTAGCTACATCCCTGTAATCTTTTCTTTCAAAGTTAAATTATCTATTCTGTAAACACAGGGGACAATAAAAATTGTTACACAACAACCTCCTTATTTGTCAGAAAGACTTGTATTACTTTCCTTTCTGACCTACACACGGTTACATTTGATACAGGGTCACACAAAACTTCCAAACTTGTGTGCTTTTTTGAATAGTAGGTAAATCATATCTAAACTCAAAGACAAAAAAGTAATATATTGCAGCTTACCAATCCAAATGTGGTGATTGCATTTGTTTTTTTAAAGCTTTTTTCTCCTTTATTTTGCCTGAGGATCTCACCTATAATACACTTTCTGTCTCAGGATGGCCTGACTCTATGAAGGATCAACAGAGTAACACTTGAGCAGCAACATCAGCCTGGGGAGAGGGTAGTGTTAGATGCATTGGAAAATTTAGATGGACATAGTTACATAGTTAGTCAGGTTGAAAAGGGACACAAGTCCAACCAGTTCAACAAGGAAACAAAAGAAAAAAAAAACAACAACCATACAGCCCCATATACACAATCCTATTCCCACAGTTGATCCAGAGGAAGGCAGAAAACCCCAGAAAAGCATGATCCAATTTGCTACAGCAGGGGAAAAAAAGTGGAGGCAAGTGGATATTTCCTGGATCAACTTTACCTATAATCGTTAGTACTCAATTATGTACATTTAGGAAAGAATCCAGGCCTTTTTTTAACACAATCTACCAAGCTGTCCAGAACCACCTCTGGAGGGAGTTTTCCACATTTTCACAGCTCTTACTGTAAAGACACCTTTCCATATTTGGAGATGAAATCTCTTTTTCTCTAGACATAAAGGCCCAGATTCACAGAGCGATTACGCCTGTGCAACAGGAGATGCACGTGCGTAAGTCGAAATGTGCGCGTGCGTTTCGATGCACGGCATCCCCAGAACGAGATACGCAAAAAATCTACTTTTTTTTGTCCCGCGTAATTTCGTTAGACTGGCGCATCCGTCCGTGCAAAAGTGCGCTAGACAGACCATTGATTTGATAAGTCAAATATGCTAATGAGGGACTTACAGGGATCCACAAAAGAACGTTGGGGCAGCGCAGGCGACGCAGTGTGCGCAACAGCAAAATGTCCTGTCTAAAATTAGAGCATATAAAAGCTGGTCTAAAAAGAGAAAAAAAGTCTACTTGTTAGATAAAGCAACACTGTTAGTGAGGAGCTCAGCAGTCACATGTGTTGCACAACAATCTGTATGCCAACATGCCAGGGGCATCGTCGCACATAGCTATACTACTGACTTTAGATGAACAAAGAAGGATGAGGGCACGGAGGATGGCACGGAGGATGGCACGGGATATACCGCACCCGCATAGACCTGTTTGGCATGAGTGATTCTGAGGTGTATCGAATCTTCAGATTCACCCCTCATGTCATCCTGGAATTAACCACAACCCTGCAGGAGGACATCACCAGCCCAACACACCGCTCACATGCAGTGCAGCCACTGGTCAAGGTCATGGGAACACTCCATGTCCTTGCCAGTGGCTCTTTTCAGCTTACAAGTGGAGTGGTGGCTGGGATGTCACAATCCTCCATGAGCAGATGTGTGCACCAGGTTGTCCCTGCAATCCTCAGACGCATGGCCAACTAAATCATCAAACCCACCACTGAGGACCTGCGGCTGAAGGCAATGACAGATTTCTACAGAATTGCCAGATTCCCACGCACTGTGGGGGCCATTGATTGCACACATGTGGCACTCCAGCCCCCCCAGGAGACAGAGCACATGTACCGCAATCGGAAGCATTGGCATTCCATCAACGTACAGGTGATAGTCGATGCCCAAGGCCTCATATGGCACGTCCGTGCCAAACACCCAGGGTCCAGCCATGACAGCTACATATACAATCAATGCCACATCCGAATGGAATTCGATCAGAACGTGTATGGGAACACCTGGCTGGTTGGTGAGTGACATGGGAGTCAGGCATGACTATCCCCTCCCATGATGCACACATCACAAGGGGCACATGCATGACTAACATCCGCCTGTCTTTTCCCTTACAGGTGACTCTGCATATCCACTGGGACCCCATCTCATGACTCCTATCCGGAACCCCCAAACCCCAGGAGAGGAAAGATACAATCAAGCACATGCCCAAACACGAGCAGTGGTGGAGCGCACCTTTGGCCTCCTAAAGTCACGTTTCCGATGCCTGGATAAGTCTGGGGGTACCCTCTTGTATTCCCCAAACTTTGTGTGCCAGATCATCGGTGCATGTTGCATGCTGCACAACTTCGCAGAAAGAAAGGGCCTGCAGATTGACCTACGTGATGACCTGACCCCTGAACCAGACAATCCCCCCCTAACCGAGGCTACCCCGTCTTCTGTGGGAAGAGCAACCAGGAGACAACTCACATTGGGCATCTTTGCACGTTAAACACACACATTAATCATGGCACAATGAGAATGCATGCATGCACAGCACTGTGGTCCCTAGCACACACACCCCACATCCACATCAAATTGGATTGGCACCAGTCCACCATGCAGGACTTGTGAGCAGCAACGCCACGCCAAGGCTCCAATTATGTCACTGTACATTCATACACCATTCACACGGACCTGGGGATCACTTCTCCCTGGTCCTGGGGAACCCTTCTCCACCAAAATTGAGGGTGACACCCCTTTTCCGGCAGGAATGTCACCCCCACATTCAAACAGCATTCACAACCCAAAAAAATAAAAATACCTGCAAAATCAAAAAATTTCCAGCAAAAAAAAAAGGGGAAAAAAAAATGATTGCCCTTTACGTGAGCCACGCCTGGGGCGCCCCCGGCCACGGCCCCGGCTCCTCAGGGGAGACTCATGGGGAGGGGTAAAACCGGGGAAGGAGGAGCAGCCCCTGATCTCTGCCCACCTGGCGGCCTGCCCTCCAAGGCCACGGCTATTCTGTCCAGGGCAGCACCAAGTGTTGCCATGTTGGCCTGGATAGCCTGGGTAAGGGCCCTCACATCCTGCCCAATGCCTGCTGATGTAGTCTGCAGGTCGTTTAGGCAGGTTGTGAAAGCCCGGGAGTGGGAGTCCAGGTTCCCCAGCGTATCCTTGATGGAGGACAGGCTCTCCTCCATCCGCACCAATGTCTGGCTGACCTGTCCCAAATGGCGGGTCTGAAGGGCCTGGTCCCTTCTCAGAGTGGCGGGCAGGAGATCGGCCAACCCCCTGGTGTTCTGGGATGAAATCCTGCCTCCAGCTGATGCTTGTGGCCGGGGAGAAGGGGAGGCCCTTGGGAGGGGAGCCATGTTGGGGGAGGAGGGGGGGCTCCCCCTTAGGGAGGGCTGCCTGCTGCCAGCCAGAGGGGAAGAGTCCTCAAAAACCAAACGTCCAGTGCCTGACATGGACTCCTCCTCCTCATGATTCTCCTCCTCCTCATGATTCTCCTCCTCCTCTTGAACCTCCACCGCGGACTCCGGCCTTGTTGGGGGGGCCTCATTAGGCTGCTGTCCTGGGGATGGTGCGGTCAGGCCAGATAGCCCTGCACCCTCCTGCACATCTGTGGATGACACAAAACATTCACAGGTTGGAGGATCCACACACTTGCCACATATTCCCTTTTACCCCCTCCCCCACACATGCTACACACCTGATATTAAAAAAAATACTTACCTGGCACCACAGGCTCCGGACTTGAGTCAAAGCCGGGCAGGCCCTCAATTCATGAAGATGAAAGGTCAGGGCCACCGCACGCTCCTCCGCTGTCAGCCTAATACTGCATGGTGGGCCCCCTCCTGTGCCCCTGGCATGGGCATGCATTCTGGCCAGCTTCTGTTTGACCAGACGCCGGAGGTCATTGATTTTTTTGTCAATCCCAGACCGGGTCCGTGTCTCCCCCTCCCCCGCTGAATTGACCTGCTCAGTGATCATATCCAAAATCTCCCTCCTCCTGGCCGGGTTGGTGTTGGCACTGTCCGGGCCGTGGAGGAAACGCCCATAATCGCTAATGGCCCGGGCAAGAATTCTTTTTTCCCCCACAGTAAAATTGAGCTTTCGCTTTCTCTCTGTCATACTTCCAAAAAAACTCACTCCCAGTCAACAAAAATCACTCACAAAAACAAGCACAACCAATCAAGCAAGAACACACACAAAGAGAAAACTAACACCCAAAAAATCACACTAGCACTCAGCAAGAAACAGTCACAAAAACAAACAGCAAAAAAACAGCAAGAAAACAAACGAACAGAAATATATCAATCAAACAAACAGTCTCTCAAACACTTATCAAAAAACACTTTCAAAGATCTACTAACAAACACTTGATCACACGAACACTAATCTGACAACTACAAAACACACCGCAATGAACAACAGGACAAAAGCACTTGGTTAAATGGGAAGAGACAAAGGGATGTACTTTTGCAATGCAAGTGCGTTTGTGTGTGTCTATTTATGCTGTTTGCGTAGTTCACAACGTTGCCCTAGTCCATTTCCAATTTCACTGATTGCGCCACTCCCGAGTTGTGAGCATGCGCATAGCGGAGCTGACCATGGTCTCCTTCAAGCGCGCATGCGCGAGCCGGCCGGCCCTTCATTTGCATGGGGTCACGACTCATTTCAATGTAACACGCCCACGTCCTTCCCAATTTGTATTACTCCGCCTTACGCCTCTGAAAAAACGTTACGCATGCGCAATTTTCTGCGCAAAAGCTACGAGAATAGGGTGATTACGCGGCAAAATTGCGCAAGTCTAACGTAAAGGCGGTGCGCTACGCCGGTCCAATAATGCGCAGATGTACCTGAATCTGGGCCAAAGTGTCTAGAGCCCCTGTGTCCTCTGTGATGACCTTAACCACTTAAGACCCGGACCAAAATGCAGGTAAAGGACCTTGCCCCTTTTTGCGATTTGGCACTGCGTCGCTTTAACTGACAATTGCGCGGTCGTGCGACGTGGCTCCCAAACAAAATTGGCGTCCTTTTTTCCCCACAAATAGAGCTTTCTTTTGGTGTTATTTGATCACCTCTGCGGTTTTTATTTTTTGCGCTATAAACAAAAATAGAGCGACAATTTTAAAAGAAATGCAATATTTTTTACTTTTTGCTATAATAAAAATCCCCCAAAAATATATAAAAAAACATATTTTTTCCTCAGTTTAGGCCGATACGTATTCTTCTACGTATTTTTGGTAAAAAAATCGCAATAAGCGTTTATCGGTTGGTTTTCGCAAAATTTATAGCGTTTACAAAATAAGGAATAGTTTTATTGCATTTTTATTAATTTTTTTTTTTTTACTACTAATAGCGGCGATCAGCGATTTTTTTCGTGACTGCGACAATATGGCGGACACTTCGGACAATTTTGACACATTTTTGGGACAATTGTCATTTTCACAGCAAAAAATGCATTTAAATTTGCATTGTTTACTGTGGAAATGACAGTTGCAGTTTGGGAGTTAACCACAGGTGGCGCTGTAGGGGATGTGTGCCTATGTGTTTTGTTTACTACTGTAGGGGGGTGTGGCTGTAGGTGTGACGTCATCGATCGCGTCCCCCTATTACAGGGATGACGCGATCGATGCTACAGCCACAGAGAAACACGGGGAAGCCGTGTGTACACACGGCTCTCCCCGTTCTTCTGCTCCAGGGACGGATCGCCGCACTGCAGCGGCGATCGGGTCCGCGAATCCCACGGTCCCGGTCCCGGAGCTTCGGACCGGGTCGCGGGCGCGCGCCCGCGGGCCCGCGACCCACGGCTGGGTACTAAAATCAACGTATATATACGTTGATGTGCCCAGCCGTGCCATTCTGCCGACGTAAATGTGCAGTAGGCGGTCCTTAAGTGGTTAAAGTGAATTACTCAACACCAAGTTCACTATATGGACCCCTTATGCATTTGTACATGTTGATCATATCCCCCCTTAATCTCCTCTTCTCAAGAGTGAATAAAATCAGTTCCTCCAATCTTTCCTCATAGCTGAGCTCCTCTATGCCTCTTATCAGTTAAGTTGTCTTTCTCTGCACTTTCTCTAGTTCCCCAATAACCTTTTTGAGAACTGGTGCCCAAAACTGTACTGCATATTCCAAATGAGGTCTTACAAAATGATATCTCACTCTCTGCAGTCCATGCCTCTCTTAATACAAGAAAGGACTTTGCTTGCTTTGGAAACCATAGCTTGGGATTGCATACCTTTATTAAGCTACCAAACGCCCAGGTCCTTTTCCAATATGGATTCTCCCAGTTGTCCTCCCCCTAGTATGCAAGATGCATGCATATTCTTAGCCCCCAAGTGCATAACTTTATATTTATCAACATTAAACCTGATTTTATACATAGGTGCCCAAATAAACGGTGCATTGAGGTTGGCTTGTAAGTTGGAGACATCCTGTACAGATGTTATTCCACTGTGTAGCTTGGTGTCATCTGCAACGACTGAAATGGTACTTTTAATCCCAGACCCAATCATTTATACAGATTTTAAAAAGTAAGGGTCCCAACACTGAACCTTGGGGTACACCATTGATAGAGAGAGGGAATAGAGAAAAGAGGGCACACCAGCCTTATACATTATCCATAAGCAAATTTATTTTTAAGAACTGAATAAAATCTATACACAAACATGTGAAGATAATTTGTTTTGTAAAATCCTCCAAATGGTGGCAGTCAATCTAGGTACGACAGTTTCCAGATGGTGAACAAGAGGACTTCAGGACCACTGCTGACGTACATGTTTTTAAGAAATACCTTCTTCCTCAGAGCGTACTAGTAGTCATACCTAGTGTTGCTCACGAATATTCATATTGCGAATATTCGGCTCGAATATGGCATATTCGAGTATTCGCGATATATTCCGAATTTCGCGGTGAATATTCGCTATTTCGAATATTCGTATTTTTTCAAATTTTTTTTTAGAACAGATCACATCCTAGACATCCCCATCGACGTGTAAAAGCATTGCTGGTATGATTAGAGACCTTGGGCCGAGTAGCTGCAGCGATCCTTTTATATTGCCGAATATTCGCAATGCGATTATTCGGCAATAGCGATATCGCGCGATTATCTTCTTCGCCCTATCTGCCGCCACAGAGCGATTATTTCAGTTTCATTTTTAAAACAGATCACATCCTAGTGATCTCCTTCGACGTCTAAAAGCATTGCTGTTATGATTAGAGAACTTGGTTCGGGTAGCTGAAGCGATCTTTTTATATTGCCGAATATTCGCAATGCGAATATTCGGCAATCGGAATATTGCGCGATTATTTACTCCGCCCTTCTGCATCAGAGCCAATCAGAGTTCTCCTTCCACACTCGTGATAGGTTAGCAACCAATAGGAACCTGCCTGTATGGGCATTATATAAGGTCACTCCCAGCAGCATTTCATTGCAGATCCAGAAGTTGGCTAGAGAGTGTGGAGACTGTGTCTGTGTTGCTGGTATTTTGCATCTTGCATCATCAGCATTGTGCTTTATCGTTGCTATTTGCTACTTACTGATTCCAGTGGATAATTTCCAGTTCATAATCATAAACTGCTTTTTTCAAAGTAATACACCCAAGAGCTTTTTTAAAAGCTAAGTTTTGTTGTGTGCTGTGTTGTTCAACTTGTATTAGTGTAGTAAGTTGCAGCTTAGCTATTGACTGCTTCTTATTGATTTAAGTGCAGATTTTCCAGATTTCCTGATTCCTGAAAGGCCCAAGAGCTTTTTTAAAAGCTAAGATTTGTTTTGTGCTGTGTTGTTCAACTTGTGTTGGTGTAGTAAGTTGCAGTTTAGCTTTTGACTGCTTCTTATTGATTCAAGTGCAGATTTTCCAGATTCCTGAAAGGCCCAAGAGCTTTTTTAAAAGCTAAGTTTTGTGTTGTTCATTTTAGTTAGATTTCTGTATAGTAAGTGTACATACTGTTGGTGTACATTTATTGCAGCTAGCTTACTTTAGTGTGTGTTTAGTGTCTGTGTTCTGTGTTTAAAAAAAAAAAAAAAAAGTTATTAGTTAGTGTTTCTTTAGTGAATTTTTTTTTTGTAGTTGTAGTCCTTGTCAGTTAGTGTTTAAAAAAAAAAAAAATAGCTTTAGTTTATAGTCATATACGTTTGTGTAAGCAGTTAGTGTTTGTTTAGTGCATTTCTTTTTATTTTTTGTAGTCCTTGTCTTTGGTGTACTAGTTTTATTATAGTTTAGTAGCTGTCTGTGTACGTCTTTGTCTGCGTGCCTGTCTTTTAAAAAAACACCAAAAAACATTTTACACACATTTCCCCCCCCCAATAAAGTTTACCCCCCCCACACACATCAGCAATCATGAGCGGCATCCGTGGCCGTGGCAGCAGGGGTAGGGGAGTTACTCCCAGTGCTGGGTCGCTGCCAGCACGCGGTACCTCTCATGCCCCTACTATTGGTAGAGGATCAGGTGGAAGGGGAGTCCGCCTCATGCGTGATTTTTTTACATCTGGCAGCCGCCCGATATTGCCATCTCAGGCTCAAGTAGTGGTGGACTACATGGGGCACAGCAGTGCCACTGAGTCGTCGGTCCCGACTCCCAGTAGTTCCACCATTACACTGTTGCCTGTAGTACCCCCCCCCAGCCCCCAAGAGTCCAGCATCTTACTGTTCGACAGCGACAGTGAGAGGGATGTCTTGGTGGAGGCCATGCATCGGGCAGAGCTCCAGCTCTGTCCTGATGGTCAGGACCTTTTTGAAGGGATGGACGAGGAGGATGGGATACCTGCTGTCAGTATCCCAGAGACATCCCTTCAAAGTGGTGCTGCTGTTTTGGTGCAGGAAACAGCAGCACCTAGTCAGACCCAGGCGTGGGTGAGTGGACAGCGGAGCCAGGCTATCGACTCCATGTCAGCTGGTTCCCTCAGACCACAACATCTCAGCCCTTGGTCTGACATCTCTGGGGGCGATGAGGAGGGTGACCCATCATGGTTGCCATCTGGCTCGTTGGCTCACTGCGTCAGTGACGACGGGGAAGGTAGGCACCCTGGGGAAACGGTGCGCCAGGTCACCACCAGGGAGACCAGCGTCAGGGTCTCCACTGGACATGGCAGCAGGAGGTGTCAGCAGCAGCAGCAGCAGCAGCAGCAGCAGCAGGCAGCTCCACCTGTGCGTACCGAGTCCCAGCAGGTGCAAGTCAGCATCACCCCATCTGACGGGAGGGTGGCGCTGAAGTCACCTGTCTGGGCCTACTTCACCCTGGTGGCAGACAACCCTCTAGTGGCCATCTGCCGGATCTGTTCAGTCAGGGTGAAGAGAGGGAAGCATTTGGCTCGGGTGGGTACCACAGCCCTGAACCAGCACCTGAGGATAAACCACTGGCGGGTGCATGACGAGATGAAGCGTGGTGGTGGTAGCAGCGCCACCACCACAAGTGAGCAGGGTACAGCAGCCCCTGCCACAGCTTCATCTCTTCCCAGCAGGTCATGCCCCCCCGCTCCCTCTAGTAGTAGTACTGGTACCGGCAACCAGACCTCTACTTTGACAGCACCCTCCGCGTCTGTGTCCCGCACTGCCGTCCGGCGCCAGGCGACGATTTCAGACGCCTTTGAACGCAACACTCCCTTTCCCACCGGAGACCGACGTGTGCGTTCCCTCAATGGGCTCCTGGCAAGGGTTATTGCCCAACATCTTCTGCCCTTCAACATCGTGGACAACAACCCCTTCAGACAGATGTTGGAGCAGGCCCAACCCCAATGGCGTGTCCCCAGCCGCCATTTCTTAGCCAGGACTGGTGTCCCTGCCCTACACCAGCACATTGTGAAGAATGTAACCCTGTCGCTGGATCACTCTGTCAGCGACAGGGTGCATCTGACAATGGATGGCTGGACCAGCAGGCATGGGCAGGGGCGCTACATAAGTTTTACTGCCCATTGGGTTTCCCTCCAAGGCGCCGGGGAGGGATCGGTGGCAACAGATTTTGTGGTGCCGCCCCGGGGTGTCCAGGGGAGAACTGCTGGTCTCCGTCAAGCCTCTGTCTCCGCAGCTGCTGAGCCTCCCAGCAAGCGCCCACGTAGCTACTCAGGTGTGGTGCACGTGCGCTGTCAGGCTGTGCTCCAGCTTGTTAGCTTAGAGGACCAGAGACACACTGGACAAGAAGTGCTGACCGCACTTCAGGCTCAGGTCCAGAAGTGGCTGACACCCCGAAGGCTCCAGGCAGGTATGGTTGTCTGTGATAATGGCAGCAACCTACTCTCCGCCCTTCAGGCTGGCAGTCTGACTCACGTGCCCTGTCTGGCACATGTCCTCAACCTAGTGGTGCAGAAGTTCATGCGCACCTATCCTGGGTTGAGTGACATTGTGCTAAGGGTGCGTAGGATTGACAGCCACTTCAGGCGCTCCCCAACCGCTACCGCGTCCCTGTCCAAGTGGCAGCGGGTCAACAGGCTGCCCCCTCACAGGCTGATTGTGGACAGTGTGACGCGGTGGAACTCCACCCTCCAAATGCTGGAGAGGTTGTGGGAGCAGCGAAGGGCGGTGAGGCAGTACCTGCTGGAGCAACCCACTGCTGGCCCAGCACCAACACTCCCGTACATCACCTGTGCGGAGTGGGGGCAGATACACCAGGTCTGCCAGGTGTTGGGCCCTTTCGAGCAGGCGACCAAGATGGTCAGCAGGGAGCATGTCGGCCTCAATGACGTGCTCCCTATAGTGTTCGTGCTGGAGAGGACACTAGATCGCCTGCTCGAAGCTGGGGAGAGTGCCTTGGTGGAGCAGGAGGAGGCAGCACTGCTCCACCGAGACCAGGGCCAGGACGAGGAGGAGGAGGAGGATGATGATGATGATGAGGAGGAGGAGGTTGCTGGTGTCGTCCTGGAGTCAGGGCCTGGTCAGGAGGGAGAGCCGGTGTTGGGGGCACCGATAGTCCGGGGGTTGGGCATCTCTGAGCGTGAGCAGCAGCGCCTCAGGGATGAAGAGTCTGACCTCATTGACCTGGGCAGCAGTGAGGAGTCACAGCGGGCTGCACTCTTCCCCATGGCTGCCCACATGCTGAGATGCCTCAGGAGGGACCCCCGGGTTAAGACCATCAAGGGCAGGGATGATTATTGGATGGCCACCCTTTTGGATCCCAGGTGCAAGGGGAAAGTGGAGCAGTTCATCCCAGCCAGCCGGAGGCAGCACCGGATGGAGGAACTGCAGGCAGGCATTGTCAGCCGGTTGGAGCAGGCAACTCCCCGGCCTCCAGTTGTCACCCCTCATCTCACCCAGCAGGTGTCTGCACCCAGCAGCAGCCGAGCAGGGGACCTAATGGAAGAGATGAGGATGTTCTTCCAATCGGATCAACCCAGTACCAGCAGCAGCAGAAGCAGTCACCACCAGCGGCTGGCCCACATGGTGGCAGATTACATGGCGTCCGCCGGTGCTTCTGAGAGTATGAATACCGACGACCCCATGGAGTACTGGGTTGCCAGATTGGACACCTGCCGCGAGCTCGCTCAGTATGCGCTGGAGCTATTGTCTTGCCCCCCTCCAGCGTACTATCTGAGCGGACATTTAGCGCGGCAGGTGGGGTGGTCACGGACAAGAGGACCCGTCTGTCCACAGACCCCGTGGACAGACTCACATTCATAAAGATGAATGAGTCCTGGATCGGCGGTGACTTTCTGGCACCCGCCGTCGGTTCAGGGCGCTGAAGGGTCCCTTGTCATGCATTCCCTGATCTATTTACAGTGCTGAAAAAAATTATTTGAACACCTGAGTAAATCAATGTAAATATTTGGTAGAGTAAGCTTTGTTTGCAATTACAGCAGTCAAACCTTTCTTGTAGTTTTTCACCAGCTTTGCACACACTGTAGGAGGGATATTTGACCCACTCCTCCACACAGATCTTCTCTACATGAGTCAGGTTTCTGGGCTATCGCTGAGAAAACCGGAGTTTGAGCTCCCTCCAAAAATTCTCTATTGGGTTTAGGTCTGGAGACTGGCTAGGCCACGCCAGAACCTTGATATGCTCCTTACAGAGCCACTCCTTGGTTATCCTGGCTGTGTGCTTTGGGTCATTGTCATGTTGGAAGACCCAGCCTCGACCCATCTTCAAAGCTCTAACTGAGGGAAGGAGGTTGTTGCCCAAAATCTCGCAATACATGGCCCCGGACATCCTCTCCTTAATATAGTGCAGTAACCCTGTCCCATGTGCAGAAAAACACCCCCAAAGCATGATGCTACCACCCCCATGCTTCACAGTAGGGATGGCGTTCTTGGCATGGTACTCATCATTCTTCTTCCTCCGAACACGGTTAGTGGAATTATGACCAAAAAGTTATATTATGGTCTCATCTGACCACATGACTTTCTCCCATCAGTCCTCTGGATCAGTGAAGACACCTATGTCACAAGTTATTTGCCACTCTATACTACTATTACCACTGCTGCTGCTGCTGTTCATGGCACCTCTTTCCCGAGTCATTTCACACTATATTGTCTACTGTTACTAATACTGCTGCTGCTCACGACACCTATGTCACTAGTTATTTGACACTATGGACTACTATGGTCACTACTGACGCTGTAAAGTCCTGCCCACGTGTTTAGATGTACTATGTCTGCAGTCTCTGACCATCTCCTGTACTATGTCTGCAGTCTCTGACCATCTCCTGTACTATGTCTGCAGTCTCTGACCATCTCCTGTACTATGTCTGCAGTCTCTGACCATCTCCTGTACTATGTCTGCAGTCTCTGACCATCTCCTCTATTATGTCTGCAGTCTCTGACCATCTCCTCTATTATGTCTGCAGTCTCTGACCATCTCCTGTACTATGTCTGCAGTCTCTGACCATCTCCTGTACTATGTCTGCAGTCTCTGACAATCTCCTGTACTATGTCTGCAGTCTCTGACCATCTCCTGTACTATGTCTGCAGTCTCTGACCATCTCCTGTACTATGTCTGCAGTCTCTGACAATCTCCTGTACTATGTCTGCAGTCTCTGACAATCTCCTGTACTATGTCTGCAGTCTCTGACCATCTCCTGTACTATGTCTGCAGTCCTGACCATCTCATGTACTATGTCTGCAGTCTCTGACAATCTCATGTACTATGTCTGCAGTCTCTGACCATCTCCTGTACTATGTCTGCAGTCTCTGACAATCTCCTGTACTATGTCTGCAGTCTTTGACCATCTCCTGTACTATGCTGCAGTCTCTGACCATCTCCTGTACTATGTCTGCAGTCTCTGACCATCTCCTGTACTATGTCTGCAGTCTCTGACCATCTCCTGTACTATGTCTGCAGTCTCTGACCATCTCCTCTATTATGTCTGCAGTCTCTGACCATCTCCTCTATTATGTCTGCAGTCTCTGACCATCTCCTCTATTATGTCTGCAGTCTCTGACCATCTCCTGTACTATGTCTGCAGTCTCTGACAATCTCCTGTACTATGTCTGCAGTCTCTGACAATCTCCTGTACTATGTCTGCAGTCTCTGACCATCTCCTGTACTATGTCTGCAGTCTCTGACCATCTCCTGTACTATGTCTGCAGTCTCTGACAATCTCCTGTACTATGTCTGCAGTCTCTTACAATCTCCTGTACTATGTCTGCAGTCTCTGACCATCTCCTGTACTATGTCTGCAGTCTGACCATCTCATGTACTATGTCTGCAGTCTCTGACCATCTCCTATACTATGTCTGCAGTCTCTGACCATCTCCTGTACTATGTCTGCAGTCTCTGACCATCTCCTGTACTATGTCTGCAGTCTCTCTGACCATCTCCTGTACTATGTCTGCAGTCTCTGACCATCTCCTGTACTATGTCTGCAGTCTCTGATAATCTCCCTGTACTATGTCTGCAGTCTCTGACCATCTCATGTACTATGTCTGCAGTCTCTGACAATCTCCTGTACTATGTCTGCAGTCTCTGACCATCTCCTGTACTATGTCTGCAGTCTCTGACCATCTCCTGTACTATGTCTGCAGTCTCTGACCATCTCCTGTACTATGTCTGCAGTCTCTGACCACTCCTGTACTATGTCTGCAGTCTCTGACCATCTCATGTACTATGTCTGCAGTCTCTGACCATCTCCTGTACTATGTCTGCAGTCTCTGACTATCTCATGTACTATGTCTGCAGTCTCTGACCATCTCCTGTACTATGTCTGCAGTCTCTGACCATCTCCTGTACTATGTCTGCAGTCTCTGACCATCTCATGTACTATGTCTGCAGTCTCTGACCATCTCCTGTACTATGTCTGCAGTCTCTGACTATCTCATGTACTATGTCTGCAGTCTTGACCATCTCCTGTACTATGTCTGCAGTCTCCTGATAATCTCCTGTACTATGTCTGCAGTCTCTGACCATCTCATGTACTATGTCTGCAGTCTCTGACCATCTCCTGTACTATGTCTGCAGTCTCTGACCATCTCATGTACTATGTCTGCAGTCTCTGACAATCTCCTGTACTATGTCTGCAGTCTCTGACCATCTCCTGTACTATGTCTGCAGTCTCTGATAATCTCCTGTACTATGTCTGCAGTCTCTGACCATCTCATGTACTATGTCTGCAGTCTCTGACAATCTCCTGTACTATGTCTGCAGTCTCTGACCATCTCCTGTACTATGTCTGCAGTCTCTGACCATCTCCTGTACTATGTCTGCAGTCTCTGACCATCTCCTGTACTATGTCTGCAGTCTCTGACAATCTCCTGTACTATGTCTGCAGTCTCTGACCATCTCCTGTACTATGTCTGCAGTCTCTGATAATCTCCTGTACTATTGTCTGCAGTCTCTGTCCATCTCCTGTACTATGTCTGCAGTCTCTGACAATCTCCTGTACTATGTCTGCAGTCTCTGACCATCTCATGTACTATGTCTGCAGTCTCTGACCATCTCCTGTACTATGTCTGCAGTCTCTGACCATCTCATGTAACTATGTCTGCAGTCTCTGACAATCTCCTGTACTATGTCTGCAGTCTCTGACCATCTCCTGTACTATGTCTGCAGTCTCTGATAATCTCCTGTACTATGTCTGCAGTCTCTGACCATCTCCTGTACTATGTCTGCAGTCTCTGACCATCTCATGTACTAATGTCTGCAGTCTCTGATAATCTCCTGTACTATGTCTGCAGTCTCTGACCATCTCCTGTACTATGTCTGCAGTCTCTGACAATCTCCTGTACTATGTCTGCAGTCTCTGACCATCTCATGTACTATGTCTGCAGTCTCTGACATCTCCTGTACTATGTCTGCAGTCTCTGACCATCTCATGTACTATGTCTGCAGTCTCTGACAATCTCCTGTACTATGTCTGCAGTCTCTGACCATCTCCTGTACTATGTCTGCAGTCTCTGATAATCTCCTGTACTATGTCTGCAGTCTCTGACCATCTCATGTACTATGTCTGCAGTCTCTGACCATCTCCTGTACTATGTCTGCAGTCTCTGACCATCTCATGTACTATGTCTGCAGTCTCTGACAATCTCCTGTACTATGTCTGCAGTCTCTGACCATCTCCTGTACTATGTCTGCAGTCTCTGATAATCTCCTGTACTATGTCTGCAGTCTCTGACCATCTCCTGTACTATGTCTGCAGTCTCTGACCATCTCATGTACTATGTCTGCAGTCTCTGACCATCTCCTGTACTATGTCTGCAGTCTCTGATAATCTCCTGTACTATGTCTGCAGTCTCTGACCATCTCATGTACTATGTCTGCAGTCTCTGATAATCTCCTGTACTATGTCTGCAGTCTCTGACCATCTCATGTACTATGTCTGCAGTCTCTGACAATCTCCTGTACTATGTCTGCAGTCTCTGACCATCTCCTGTACTATGTCTGCAGTCTCTGACCATCTCCTGTACTATGTCTGCAGTCTCTGACCATCTCCTGTACTATGTCTGCAGTCTCTGACCATCTCCTGTACTATGTCTGCAGTCTCTGATAATCTCCTGTACTATGTCTGCAGTCTCTGACCATCTCCTGTACTATGTCTGCAGTCTCTGACAATCTCCTGTACTATGTCTGCAGTCTCTGACCATCTCCTGTACTATGTCTGCAGTCTCTGACCATCTCTTGTACTATGTCTGCAGTCTCTGATAATCTCCTTTAGTATTTTGGGGGGAGAGCCATGCGCACTTGCGCTGCAATCGTGATGCATCGTTCGTGATGCATCGCGGAATCAAATCGAATCGTGGACTTGATAATTGAAATTGCATCGAATCGTGAGACGGGTGAAGATGCGCAGCCCTAGTTTTTATGGTGCAGTTTTGATGGGCTAGTTTTTGATGGAGCAGTTTTTGATGGGGCAATGGACCGAACTGGATTGACACACGGTTGGATCACATTTACATCTCTAGGGGTACCGTCTCCAGTCAGTAGTATTGGTGGAGGCAAGACCATGCCGCACAATTTACCCTGAAATTGTATCTTTTTAGTTACATTATATTTTAATACTACTGCTGCTGCTCCATGCTGAGTAATGCTTCATGACCTCTCTGGCACAGCGGATCACCAACAGCCTCCGCTACAAGCTACCAGACCGGATCGTAACAGCAAGTGTAACTAAAACAATGAACTTTATATTAAACCCTGATTTGCGGCCTTTATACTGCAACCATTATACTGCAACCATTAGCCTGTATGCAAGAGCAAATCTGCACTCTCTCTCTCTTTCTTGCTCTCTCTCTCTATATCTATATATATATCTATTGTTGCTTTTGTTATGTTCATTTTTCAACAGTTTAGTTTGTGTTCGTCGTGACTGTGTCTGTGTACTTTAGTTTGTCCTAGTTTTGTGTTAACCCCTTCCCTACCAGCCCATAGGGGAATCACGTCATGGTGATCCCCTCGCCGATGAGACAGGACGTTGCACAACGTCCTCTCTTCACGGCGTTCTAGGGAGCGCGCGCGCGCCGCCGGCGGCGCGCACGCGGCACCACCCGCGATCCTCCCGCGCGCGTGCCCGACGGCCGTGATTGCCGCCGGGCACCCGCGATTTCCGCCAATCACGGCAGGAGTGTGATCTGTGTGTGTAAACACACAGATCCACCTCCTGTCAGCGGTGAGGAGACCTTCCTGAACGAGGCTCAGCGGACCTTGAGATTGAACCACCTCCACCTCTCCAGCGACCAGCATATCCGATTCCTCGATGTCTGGATTATTTTTGGGGGGGACATGCTCCACAACAGGAGCGTTGGCTGGCGAGTGGGAGGTCCTGGCTGATCCTCCTCATCCCTCTCCTCCTCTGCCGCATCCTCCTCTGCCGCATCCTCCTCAAGGACATCCTCCTCTTCTTCCTCCTCCTCATTGTGCTGGCGTCTTGTGCGCTTGGTGCGCACAGCTGGTAGCGGAGCTCCTATAATAACACAATGTTCATTATATTAGAAAAATATTTCTAATAACGTATGCAAATTCGGTGTACTTGCTGTATTGTATATGAATAAATTAATTTATATAGACAGTTAACCAATGGGAAAATTTTATATTAAAGGGTCTTGTGGCACTACAGGGGACTGAGCGTGAGCTGGGCTGCCACCACGGTAAAAATGAGCTGTTTTTGTCTCCTTTGTTTTGTTCAGACGATCTCATGTTAAAAAAAGGGCCTGATGGATCACACGGGATTACTATGAAAACCCCGCCTACACAGGAATTGAGTGGGAATCTATATATATAAAACTCACGTGTTTGTATGTATGTATGTAACCGCATCACGTCCAAACGGCGAAAGATATTTACCATGAAACTTGGCACACAGGTTACTTATAATGTCAGCCACAAACATAGGATAGGTGATTTATGCCTTACCCTCCCCAATTTGCCATGTC
>JAJQKJ010000525.1:0-58298 GCA_029574335.1 Rana kukunoris
CAAAGGCCCGGCCCACCCAACCGTTGACAAAGAGGGAAGCTCTCAGCTCCCCTATACAATACCTTGAGCCAATCAACGAATTGATCAGGGGGACCGTAAATCTCCTCAGAAGCAGCCAAAGTTCTCGTGGTTCACCCGATCAAACGCCTTAGCCTGATCCAATGCAAGCAGATACCGCTCGCTGCCATCAGCCCTGCACCTTTCCACAGCCTCCCGGACGCTCAGGACGGCACTAAAAGTGCCCCCGGCAGGAATTGTGTGCAGTGCTGAGAGGGGGAGACAGCATCCTGCCCGCCTAAGCAGACAGACGTGTAAACAAGATCTTTGCCAGTATCTTCCTATCTGTGGTAAGAAGGGCGATCGGACGCCAATTCTCCACCACAGACGGATCTTTCCCCTTTGACAGTAGGATCAGAGCTGACCTTCTCATTGAGGGAGGCAGCAGGCCATAGGCCAAACATTCACTAAACACGTCCCTCAGATGAGGAGCCAAGAGGCTCTTAAAGGTTTTGTAGAACTCGGCCGTGAGGCCCATCGGGCCCAGGTGACTTTTTAGAAGCTAAAGAGCTAATAGCCTGCTCAACTTCAGCTACGAGATCTCTTCTGTCAGAGAGTCAGGAAGGTCAGACCCACTTCCAGCGGGGTCTCATCAAGGAATTCCCTGACTTTCTCCATGTCTAGAGGCCGCTTCTTCAGGAGGTCCGAAAAGTGGTCTCTGACGACACCCAGGATCCCCGATCTGGACCGGACCAGAGATCCTGAGGCATCCTTCAGGCCATGTACGACCATTCGAACCTCGCCACCTCACCACAGCTCCTGTAGGGATCAGGAGAGATAAACTTCCCATAATCCCTCTCAAAAACCAGGGAGGCGAGACGGTCGTACTGACACTCTTCATCTGCGCCTTCAGACCGGATATCTGTTCCTGAGTGGGCCCCCAGAGGACACCAGGCGGTCAAGCTGCCTGCGTAGTCTCTGGTAAGCCTGGGTACTTGGAAGCTGCCCTGTACCCAGAGATTTCCCGGAAAAAGTCGCCAGACCTCTTTTTAACTACTTCCCACCACTCAAGGCGGGAGCAGTTGCCCTCAAGGAGCGAGGTCTGCCCAGGAAGAAAACCTCATAGGCTTCCCTAACCTCAGGATCCTCCGAGTAGCGACCCATTCAGGCGCCACAAACCCCTCCCTTTCTGAGGAGTGTCAGCGACATTCAGGGCCACAGATACCATACAGTGATCGGGAGAACTCTACCGACTGCAGCTCAGGAGCCGAGCAAGAGCAGAGCAGACAGAGTCCTCCTTTAAAAAAAACCTATCTAATCTACTCTTACTACTACCTCGGGGAAAATGTGAAACCAGTGAGGTTGGGTGGTGACGAACGTGCACATCCACCAACCTGGCCTCCCTCACTACGTTATTCAAAAAAATACTATCATATCCCAGAGGGTTGGCGGCACCTGCCGGTCTTTGGGCCTAGTGATCATATTGAAATCGCCACCAAAAATCACCTGCTGGGACGTAAAAAGATAAGGCTTAACCGCCGTAAGGAGGCTCCTCCTCTCCCTCCTAGTTTTGAGGCCCATAAAAATTTATGAGCCGGAGGAATTGCCCCCTCACGACAGCGTCCACCACCAGACATCTACCGATCTCCACTTCAATCACTCGCCGGCAAGCCACCGGACCAGTCTTAAAAAGGACCGCAACCCCACTGCAGGGCTCGGCCGCAAGAGACCAGAGGGAGGGCCCACATCTCCACTCCCTCTTTTGCTAGATGCATCTCTGCCACAGATGCCAGCCAGGTCTCCTGCAAAAACAAAATGTCAGCTTCAACACGGCTGAGAAAATCGAAGGCCATAAAACGAGCTCCCGCAGAACGAATACTTGCGACATTAATGGTCGCAAGCCGTATTGGAGAGGGTACCGCCATCAGAAATGATTGAAAGTGGTCATGTTCTCCTTCATACTACAAACACAAAAACATATTTACATATCTACACTTCCTCCTCTCTGAGCCCGAGGAGGAGGAGAAGATACCAAACGGGTTCCCCAGGGACACCCCACTTTTGCCCCTGGGGGAACCCCACCCTTCACTGGGGACTTCCCGCCCCCAGATCTGGCAGCCTTCCCCTTCTTCTTTTTGCGTCTCACCTGCTCCCACTCCTGCCACCTCTCCGAGATGACTACACCACCCCCCTCCTCGGACCCGCTGCTCGAGATTTCCCCTCTTGGATGAGGCTCGAGCAGCTTCCATCTCCATGGCCACAGGCCAGAGGAGACTCTGGGTCCAGAAGGGGGGGGAATGGAAGAGGCAGGAGGGGGGGCCAGAGACAGGGGAGGGACAGGGGGGGGGACCAGACTTAGCTGGACGGGAAGAAGAAGGGGAAGGGGGGGGGCGGGACTTGGGAGGGGGGGGAGAGGGGGGGGGGTACGAGGAGGGGAAGATGAGGGAGGAGGGCATGGGGAAACAGATGGAGGGCCAGGTGGAGGGGAGGGGCAATGGTGAGGAGGGGGAAAGGGAAGGGGGATGGGGATCGGGCCCTGCAACATTAGGGAGAGGAAGGCCCTGGCCCCGGACCCTCAGGCCCGGGACCCCCAGGCCTCCCGACTCCTCCCCACCGGCTCCGCCCTCCGGAGGATCGGGAGCCTCCTGGCCAACCGAGCCCGTGTCCCCCGGGGGGGGAGGCCCCACGCCCACGCCTGCTCCGCCTTCTTTGAGGCAATGGGCCTGTTGGTCCCTCCGGAGTAGTACTAGGGGCTCCAGGATCCCCACCCCCCGGCCATCACTCGCCGGGGGGGCTTCGGCCGCTCCCGGCCCGGGAGGTCCCCCCCCTGAGGAAGAACCCCGATATGCTTTGGGACACCTGCTAAATGGGTGCCCCATCTCACCACACAAGTTGCAGCATATCTTCCCACATGACTCGGACTGGTGCAAGCTCGTGGCACCGGCCACATCTGACCACCGTGCAGTCCGAGCTCATGTGGGTCGGGCTGCCGCACTTGAAGCAACGACGGGGCTGTCACGGGGTAGAACGCCAGGATCCGGTCTCTGCCTAGAAAGGCGCTGCCAGGGAGGTGGGCAACACTGTTGCCCTCCCTCTTGAGCCGGATCCTGGTCAAACCAAGCCCGGTCCAGACCCGCGCTCATCAAGGTTCTTCCTCAGGGGGGTCTGCAACTGCCCGTACCTCCCGAGCCAGGTGGCAATGTCCTCCGGAGGGAGCGACTCATTCCTCACCAGGATGGTGATGTTCTTAACCTCCTCCTGCCTGGAGATGGGAATGAGCCTGTACCTCTTCCAAGGGTCAACGCCCCTCACCAACCCAAAGCCGGTGATATAAAGCGTTCCATACACACGGGAGTGACAAAACTTATATCAAACTCCCGTGTGTTGGTGGGATGGATGACAGCAAAAAGGTCATCCACCCAAAACCCAAGGAGAGTACCAGGCCCACCACCTCACCTCGAGCGGGGCAGGGGTCCGGACCCTCGTACGAAGCTGGACAACATTCCTACGCCTCCTCTCTGGACCACTTGTACCCCTCGTCCACGCCGACCCCTGCGTCCTCTCCTGGTCAGCAGGGGGGGCGCGGAAATTCTGGGCGCCAAACCGGCTGTACAGGTGGTCCAGAGGGGCACGAGAGAGCCCAACACCTGGGCGAAAGAGCGACCCCCTTTAGGGCAGACAATAAGTTGGCCTCCGGAGACCCCGAAAGATGTTCTCCGGAAGTGGGGCACCCCCCTCAGCACCCCCAGAAGTGGGGGGGGACGGGGGGGGCCCCATCCCTGCCGGTGGTGTTGCACCCACCACCCCTGCTGATATACCCTGACCACCCTGACCCACCACCTTTGGCCTGACTACAGGCTCCCCCCCCCCCGGGACCACAGCAGAGGGGGGTACCACCCCCACCAAACTCCCCCACCCAGACCCCTCCGCGACCACACCAGCCCCTTTGGGACTCCACCTGTACTGGGGGGGAGCCCCCTGGGGACCCTCCAACTGCCGGATATAATCGTATGCTATACAGTCCACTGGGAGGGGTCCCACCTGACTTTCCCCCCACCCGCCTGTGCTGCAGGGAGCCCCTCGGGGGCCTGTGGCAGTGTCCATGGGGGACCTGGGGGGGTGGCAGCTTACCGTCCAATTTACCGTCCTCAACGTCTCTGTCCATCTCCTGCCGGGGGTGCCTGGAGGTGCCTGCTGCAGCGTCCGGGGGGGGCACCCCTGTACCCCCGGCCTCTCATCCCCCAGGTCCCCTGAGCCCCCACCGACCACCGCAAACTCGCGGGGGGGCACTTCCGGTCGCGGGACGGGCACTTCCGGTTTCGGTATGGTCACTTCCGGTTTCGGTCTGGTCACTTCCGGTTCCGGCTGGGGCACTTCCGGTTCGGCTGGGGCACTTCCGGTTTGGGCGGTCACTTCCGGGTCCCGGTCTACTCCACCCCCAACAGCCGGCGCCATCTTGGCCACACTGCACACAAGCTGTTTACCTCCAGATGACCGCAGCACAATGCCTCCACCATGTGTCTGCCTCTCTCCCGATGACATAGCAGCCGCAGGAGCAGTCCCTGGCCTTTCCATGGCCAGATCCTCCCGCTCCACTGCAAGCTGAGGGGTCATGGAAGCCGACACATGGCGGGCTTCAGCTGTGGCAGTGCGACCATCCTGGGGGAGCCTGGGTATGCTGACCTGAAGATGGCGGGGGGGTACCGCCGGCGGCACCTGGGCCCGGCGACCTCCTGGATCACTGGACTCCCCGGACTTCGCCAACCCCCAGTCCCTTCCACGGACCGAGGGATCGGCTCCCGGGAACCCTCCCCAGGTTTTATGGCCATACTGGGCCCTGCACCACCGGCACTCGCCCCCCCCCCCCACTGCACCCAGGCTCCCCTGACTCTCCTGGCTGTTTGGGGGTTGGGACCCCTTCTTAGACCGCCCGCTCCTCCTCGCTGCCTGGCTCCCTTCCCGGTTGGCCTGCTGGAGGGTCCTCCGGAGCTCCTCTAGGAAGTTCATCTCTCCAGCCCCACGTTGGCAAAAGCCCCCCAGGTATTCCCATATTTCTTTTACTTCTAGTCCTAGGGTGGTGATGGCCCCCTTGAATTCAGATCTCTTATTACTGGAGCACCTGTCCCTCTTTTCCCTCAGGCCTGCGAGAGTAGTCATCTTTTCCACGCAGGCCTGAGATATCCTCACCAGCAGGGATTTGATTTTATCCCGCCTCCTCCTGGTTCTTGCCTCATTCTCACCTGGCTGAGGGGCTGTCCAGTCTGAGAGACCCTCCTGGGTCTCCAGGAAGAGACGGTCCTCCCTGCTGATGGTGGTGGCGGTGGTCTGGCTGGAGGGCAGGTGCTGTTGACTCCTCCGGAGGCCGGAAGCCGGTCCACCTCCGGGGCTGAGGGAGGCCATCCCACCCCTCTTCCGGGGCAGGGGCTGGGAGGCTGGTCCTGGTAGGCTGGAACACAGGAGCTCTGGAAGACAGGTCTTCTCTCCTCTCCAGCAGGAAGCAGAATGAGCTCTGTGGGAGGAGCCGGAACTACTGCCAGTGGGAGGAGCTGCACTGAGACCGAGGAGGGGTTTCGCCCCCGTTGTTCTCCGCCATTTCCGCCGCCCCCCCCCGGATGTAAAAGAGCTTGATTTGGGGTAGGGGGCCTGGCCGAACATGGCCGAGAGCATCGGTGGGTGTCCCCCCCGGCGGAAGGCGGCGGCGAAGACCGGTGCGGGGCTGGAGCCCCCCCGGCAGAAAACGTCTGGAAGACCGAGGGGCTCCGCCCCCGTTGTTCTCTGCTTTTTTCGGCCGGCCCCCCCCGGATGTGAAAGAGCTTATTTTGGGGTGGGGGCCTGGCTGGACATGGCGGAGATCATCGGTGGGTGTCCCCCCCGGCAGAAGACGGCGAAGCCCGGGGCCCAATGGGCTGGTGGTGGGGGGTCCCGGCAGAAGACCCCCGGAGCTGACTAATAAATTATTTTTTTCTGTGTGTTTTTTTTGTGTTTACACTTTTCCACCCGGTGAATGGGTAGGGGTACGATGTACCCCATACTCATTCACATAGGGTGGGTGGCCAGAATCTGGGGGCCCCCTTAATATAGGGGGCTCTCAGATTCTGATAAGCCCCCCGCCCGCATACCCCGACAACCAACGGCCAGGGTTGTCGGGAAGAGGCTCTTGTCCCGATCGACATGGGGACAAGAGTGCTTTGGGGTGGGGGGGCAGTGCCCCCCTCCCCCACAGCACACACTCCCCCATGTCGAGGGCATGTGGTCTGGTACGGCTCAGGAGGGGGGGGGGCGCTCGCTCGTCCCCACCCCCATTCCTGTCCGGCCAGACTGCGTGCCTGGGAGAAGGGTTTGGTCTGGATCTGAGGGGGAACCCCACGCCGTTTTTTGGCGTGGGTTTAACCCCTTATGTTCCAGATCAAATCTAAGAGCCTGTTGTGCACCTGAAGGGGGACCCCCACGCCGTTTTTTTTTGTAATTTGGGGTGGAGTTCCCCTTTATCCCGGTCCTGTCAGGGGGGGGGGGAATGCCTGCTCGTCTGTCCCTACAATGTATGAACAGCGATCTGTCATTTCCCCTACACAGTCCCACCCCCTTTACAGTTAGAACACACCCAGGTAACATATTCAACCCCTTCCGCGCCCCTAGTGTTAACCCCTTCCCTGCCAGTGTCATTTTTATAGTAAGCAATGCATTTATATACCATTGCTCGCTACAAAAATGCCAAATCTCACAAAAATGTGTCCGCCACAATGTCGCATTAGACAGAAAAAACAATGATAGCCACCATTACTAGTAAAACAAAAAATTATTCCAAAAAAACCCATAAGACCAACCCCTACTTAGAACTTTTGCCCAAACCAATCAAACGCTTATTGTGATTTTTTGCAACCAAAAAGATGTCCAAGAATACTTATCGGCCTAAACTGAGGGCAAACATTTTTTGAATATATTTTGGGGGAGATTTATTATAGCAAACCGTAAAAAAGATGTTTTTTTAGTTACCAAATTGTCGCTATATTTTTGGGTCAAGCAAAAATAAGAAAAAACGCAGAGGTGATCAAATACCACCACAAAAAAAAAAATAAAAAATTTTTAGGGGGGGGGGGGGGAGGATGAGGACGCCCAATTTTTTTGGGGGCCACGTCGCACAACCACGCAATTGTCAGTCAAAATGACGCAGTGTTGAAATGCAAAAAATGGCCCCGTCAGTGACCAGTAATATGCTCTGGGGCTCAAGTGGTTACAAATTAAGAATACACTAAAGTTAGCCCAATTTATGGCCATAATGTGAAAGATGATGTTACACCGAGTAAATAGATACCCAACATGTTACACTTTAATATTGCACACACTCATGGAATGGCGCCAAACTTCAGTACTTGAAAATACCCATAGGCAACGCTTTTTTATGTGTTTCAGGTTACCAGTTTAGATTTACAGAGGAGGTCTAGTGCTAAAAGTATTGCTCTCGCTCTAACGTACGCTATGATACCTCACATGTGGGGTTTGAACGGGGGTTCAATATGTGGGCGGGGCTTACACATTTAAGGCCCGCCCCCATATATGGAAACATTCTTCAAACCACACATGTGAGGTATCATAGCGTGCGTAACAGCAAGAGGAATATTTATAGCACTAGACCTCATCTGTAAATCTAAACTGGTAACCGGAAACAATAAAAATGCTGCTTGTTCGCTTCTGACTGCGAGCTACTAGGGACAGGGGCTTTTAAATTATTACTATTTAGGTTTGTTACGTAAAAATTCTATAAGACCTCCCGTTCAGCTTGTAAAGCATCACTTCATGGGGACCAAAAAAAATTTAACACCTCTAATGCTTTCATCCGCCATTGCAGATTTGATTCTGGTACTGCATTTCGAGTGAACTGGGCATGCTCGAACAGTTAGAAAAAGAAGTTGGAAGTTTCATCCTGAAAATGACTTGCATCTTTCTGAGCATGCTCAGAAAGCTCTTTTTTTGGCTTAGTAATTTAAGGACATCCTTAACAGGTGTAAGCAGTTCCAAGTGCACACAAACTAGAGGCTGACATTTCTTCATGTGTTTCCAATTGGTTCATTAGCACACATGTTATAAAAAGCGTGGATACTGCACGTGTCAGCTGCCCCTCAGAGGGGGCAGATTTGCTGGCTGGAAGTAATGGCGGAGTGAAACAGAGATGTTTTGGAGCAAGTTTTGTATTTTTTGATGTTTTCTCTGCTACATAATTTTGCTAAATGTTTCTCAAGATGTTAATGACTAATGTTTTAATCCTGTGGGTCTATCCTGTTATTTCAAAAGCATGATTTATTTTCCAATGACTGTGAAATAAACGTTGGTCTTTTTTGTTTTTAGGTGTTTTTATATATTTTTGGTGTGTTTATTTGTAATTTTTTGTTTTGCTTTCCTTGTTTTGTGGACCAATAAAATTACTTTCAAATTTTGAAGTTTGTTTTGTGATATTTTTTTCCTGCTATGGATTTCAACCGCTGCAGCTGAACTAGTTTGGGCCTAAACCATCAAGTGTGATTTGTCTCTAAGCTCTTTCCTGGTGTGTATGCATGAAATGTTTAGTCACCAGAAAAGGAAGGACAAAGCGGTAAGTATTGTTTCCTAGAACTGATGTCCAGACTGACTTTTTAAAGCACATGTGCAAGATGTAGGAAAAGCTGCAAACAGGGCCTGTTGGAGGGGGGGGGGGGGGGGGGGTGGTGTATTGGTGGACAGGCTTGAAGTGCTGATTTACAGCGCTGTGCTTGAAACTAGCACAAGACAATCCTATTCTAATTGTGGGTTGTTTGAGGGAAGCCAATTGAGTGTTAGAACCCCTGCTAGTGTTTTTAGGTTGGGCTTTGTGTCCCTTTTCCTAAAATTGGCTTCACTTCCTGTCACACAGCTGAACAGGAAGTGAGGTTAAAACCCTACCAATGGTCTTTTCTTTGGGACACAGGTCAATCTAACTAGTGTCACCATTAAGCAAATTGCACTGCAGTGTACACCCCAAATGATTAGTTATTTTGGGGTTTAGTAAAGGCAAAGCCGCTCTGCAGTAGAAGCGTAGGCAATGAAAATCAGAAGGGAAGCACTGATGGTTTTTACTTCCAATCCCGCCAAGTTTTGAGTTTTCTTCCTTGCTTGTCCACTTGTAGTGCAAAGTGGATTTGCCTTTAGTAAATGGACCCCAAAGTCCAAGATTCCTACTAATTTGGGGTGTACACAGCAAAATGCCATTTCCAAAATGGGAAACTATTTATATTGATCTGTGTGTCCCCAACAAAACATTACTCAGGTGTTTCCCTCACTTCCTGTTTGGCTGTGTGGCAGGAAGTGAATGAATTAAGTAGAAAGTGACAACATTTGTGAGGTGTCTTTACCCTATCAGGGGTGCAGGCATCCCCAAAACAAACAAGAAAATAGTTGATTTAACATTGGGTGGTGTTTGTGGGGGTCCCTAACACACATTCATACATATTAGCAACGCTGGATCCTGGCCTATTGGCATGGTTATATTTTCTTAAGCCTCTCAATAAAATGATCTGAAATTTGGGGTTAAACTGGAACAATAATCATCACTTTTATTTTTTGGATTTCTTTCATTTTGGATAGAGTTGGTGGGGGGGGGTTAGAAGCTCTGTCAGTTTATTTTGTATTATCCCTGTCCGTTTGGGGAGATTGGCCTTCACTTCCTGCCCCATAGCCAAACAGGAAGTGATCGAAAAAGTAGGCAAATTAAGGGCCCCCCCCCCCCCCCCCCCACAGAACTTGTGTGTGTCCCCTGAAAATTCCTGGGTGGGTCATAAAAAAACAGGGTGTGGCCTTGACAGGAAGGGTGGGTCATTTTTCTATTAGGGGGGTGCCAAAATTTGGTCAGGCCTAGGGAAGCACAAAACCTAAATATCCTACTGCATATTAGGGCTTATTTAGACAGGATCCAATTTACAGCATGTTTTTAGATTGTGGGAGGAAACCCGCACAGGGAGAACATGCAAACTCCAGGCAGATAGTGTCACGGGCGGGATTCGAACCAGCAACCCTTTTGCTGCTAGGTGAACATGCTACACACTACGCTACTGTGCTGAACGAACATGATTGCAGCTGAAAGCATGAGATGTTTTTTTTTTACCAATTACATGCTTTCCAGCCTGGAGGACAGATGTGGGGTCTAATTGACCCCGCCTTTCTCTATAAAGAGGACCTGTCACACACTAGTCCTATTACAAGGGATGTTTACATTCCTTGTAATAGGAAGAAAAGTGAAAAATAATACAAACAAAGGGACAAACAAGTGCAAAAAATTAAAATATTAAGTAAAAAAATAAAATAACAAAGGAATTTAAATGCTCCTGTCCCTAGTAGCTCGCACTCAGAAGCGAACACGCATGCAAGTCCCACCCACATATGTAAACATCCTTCAAACCCCACATGTGAGGTATCATAGCGTGCGTTAGAGCGAGAGCAATAATTTTAGCACTAGACCTCCTCTGTAACTCAAAAGTGGTAACCTGAGAAAAAAGTCAGTCAAGCGTTGCCTATGGAGATTTTTAATAACGAAGTTTAGCGCCATTCCATGAGTGTGCGCAATATGTGCGCAAACGAAGCGTGACAAGTTAGGTATCTATTTACTCGGGTAACATCATCTTTTACCTTATCCCTAAAAATTGGGCTAGCTTTACTGCTTTCTTATTTTGTCATTCATGAAACAGGTTTTTTTTTTGAAATCAATCCAAAAAAAAAAAAAAACGTTTAAGCCCAAAATTTTTGGCACAAATACTGTACCTGGAAATGTGTCCGAAAAAATGGCCGCCACTTTATTCCCTAGGGTGTTTGTTAAAAAACAATAAAATATATATAATGTTTGGGGGTCCTGAGTAAACCCATTTCAAGGAAGAAAATATAATTGTTACATGAAGGAGAGAAGTGCCAGAATAGGCGCGGTATGGAAGTGGTTAAAGTGCAACAATAAAAGTGAAAAATTCCTTGAAATTTCGTACCATGGGGGGGGGGAGGCAATTAGGGGCGCCATCAGGAATTATGGGGCCCCTTACACAGCTTCAGGCTTCATGGGCCCCCCCCCCATGGTCCTCCAGCAGAGAATAGTTTTTTTTGGGGGGGGGGTGCCGCCTGATATTAAGAAGGGGGGGGGCTGCCTGCCGCAATTTGATAAGCGGGGGGTTTTTTAAACCTTTACTAAAAAATACATATAGAAAAATATATATTAAAAAGGGTGGTAGCCATCCGGGGGCCCTGGGGACCACTGGGCCCTTTAATAAAAAGAAACTTCTGGGCTCTTTAATGAAAAATAAATTACAATATCTACATATATAAAATAATAAAAAAAGGGTTTAATGCCTTGGGAGCTCTGGGCCCTTTAATAAAAAATAACTACCAAAAATCAAAAAAAAAAAAACCAATAACATTGGGTGGGATACCTCTGTGGTGGCTCAACGTGAATGGCACTGCGCTGACAAGCCGTTCACCTCTGCAGCCAAGGGTTCGGATCCCGGTCTCGGCTACATCAATCTGAATTGAGTTTGGTGGTTCACTTGTCAGCCCGGCTCCCGGTGGGTGTGCTATGCAAGGTACGCCTGTGCTTAGTACGCCCACCCCCCCCCCCCCCAAAAAAAAAAACACCACACTTGCACACACTTTGGCCATGAGGTCTCCTAAAATAAAGGGAGGCGAAGGACCTACAGGGCTGGCTGGGTGGGCTACACCCCACATCCTTCATAGGGGGAGTCCCTCCCCACCCATGTCCCTTTATCGGTAATTGGGGGCTCCCTAGGCCCCCCTCACACCCACCATTGCCCCCCCCCCACCGGGGGCATGGAGAAGGATGGCCCCCCTTGCAACCCTACCCAACCCCAGTCCAGCTCCTCCAAAAACTCTCTCGACTTCACGCACAAAATTTTCCCCCACACTTTAAAAAAGAAATTAAAGTAAAAAGTAACAAACCTGGGGAAAATGTTTATAACATTTTTAGAAGCAAAAAGGTTGTCATCTGGGGCCCTCTGGGAGCTTTCAAAAAAATTATATTATATATATACCATGGGGCCAATTTCTCAAAAATAACAAAAAAAATATATAATTTTTTTTTTTTGATTTTTTTGTAAAACAAAAAACCAAAAAAATTGTCATCTGGGAATATAATTTTTTTTTTTTATATGTCCTTTTTAAAGGTGGGGGTTGTCATCTGGAGCCCTGGGGATCTCCCGGGCCACTGGGGACCTCCACCCCCCCCCGACCCCTAATTCCAAAACATTGGCCCTTTAATAACAAAAAATTTGGGGGGTTGCCACCCGGGGCCCTGGGGACCTCCAGACTGCTAAAAAATATTAAATTCCAAAAATTGGCCCTTTAATAAAAAATCCTACAAAAACCAACTAACAAATATATATACAAAAAAAAAAAGAGGGGGGTTACCATCTGGGGCGCTGGGGGGCCTCCAGGCATCTGGGCACCTCCGGACCCCCGGGCCCCTTACAGGTGTACAGGGCCGCCATCATGAATTTTGGGGCCCCTTACACAGCTTCAGGCATGGGCCCCCTGGAGCAGAGAACCGGGGGGGGGGGGTGCTGCCGCATGAAATTGAGAAGCGGGGGGGGGGGGGGTGGTGCCACAAATTGAGGAGCGGGGGGGCCCTTTACAAAAATTTTGACAGAAATAAGAAATAAAGAAAAATATATATAAAAAAGGGGGGTAGCCATCCGGGGCCCTGGGGACCTCTGTGCTCTTTATAAAATAAAAATAAAAAAGAGAGAAAATACATATATATATATATTTTTTAAATATAACATTTATCGAAAAAAAAGTAAAAAAACAAGGGGGTAGCCTTCCAGGGCCCTGGGGACCTCTGGGCCCTTTCCTTAAAAAAAATAAAACAAATATATTAAAAAAATATATATATTTTTTTAAATATATATATTTTATTTAAAAAAAAGGGCTTGCCATCTGGGGCCCTTAGTGGCCTCCGGGCCCCTGGGGACCTTCGGAGCCCTTAAAAAAAATAAAAAAAAAAAAATATTTTTTTTTGTTTTAGGGTGGTTCCCATCCGGGCCCCTGGGGGCCCCTGGGGACCCCCGGGCGGTGTAATGCCTGTACCCCCCCTAATGGCGGCCCTGCAGGTGTACTGCCTGTACCCCCCTGATGGCGGCCCTGGGTGTAATGTCAGCATGTGAAAAATGACATTCTGAAGGAAAAAAGCCATTTAAAACTGACTCGCGGCTATAATGAATTGTCAGCTCCTGGAAATTGCAGGAGAATTCATTCATTAAAAACACCAAAAAAAAAGCGTGGGGGTCCCCCCAAATTCAATAACCAGACCCTTTAGGTCTGGTATGGATATTAAGGGGAACCCCGCCATCAATTTTAAAAAAAAATGACGTGGGGTTCCCCCCAAATATCCATAACCAGACCCTTCAGGTCTGGTGTGGAATTTAAGGGGAACTCCACTCCAAATTAAAAAAAAAATGGCGTGGAGTCCCCCTAAAATCCACACCAGACCCCTTATCCGAGCACGTTGACCTGGCCGGCCGCAGAAAAGAGGGGGGGACAGAGCGCGGCCCCCCCCTCTCCTGAACCGCACCAGGCCACATGCCCTCAACATTGGGAGGGTGTTTTGGGGTGCCCCCCAAAACACCTTGTCCCCATGTTGATGAGGACAAGGGTCTCTTCCCCACAACCCTTGCCCGGTGGTTGTGGGGGTCTGCGGGCAGGAGGCTTATCGAAATCTGGAAGACCCCTTTAACAAAGGGGCCCCCCAGATCCCGGCCCCCCCCCTGTGTGAAATGGTAATGGGGTACCTTGTACCTCTACCATTTCACGAGTAAAAAAAATGTAAAGGGTTAAAAAAGACAAGAGCCGGTTTTTGACAAGTCCTTTATTATCTTCTTTCTTCTTTCCTTCGGGTTTCTTCTTCCTCCTCCTTCTTCTTCCTCTGCTTCTGTCTTGGGTCTTCTATTCCCGCATCTTGCCCGGCGTGTTCTTCCATCTTCTTCCGCTGTCCTTCTCGTCCGCATCTTCTTCTCCTTCTTCTTCTTCGCCGGAGCGGCCGCTTCCAATTGAAATCCCCGCTGTCTGCCGGACCACGCCCCCCCCTCTGACGCCACGGGCAAGCTCTTAGGAGTGTGCTGCCAGTGCGTCAGAGGGGGGCGTGGTCACATGTCAGAGGGCGGCCAATTCAATTTGAAGCTTCGTGCGCGGCTTTTTCTTTGCCAGAGTCGCCGCTTCCAATTGAATTGCCCGCTTTCTGGAACATGTGACCACGCCCCCCTCTGACGCACTGGCACCACACGGGGACTTTCCTAAGAGCTTGCCCGTGGCGTCAGAGGGGGGGCGTGGTCCGGCAGACAGCGGGGATTTCAATTGGAAGCGGCCGCTCCGGCGAAGAAGAAGAAGGAGAAGATGCGGACGAGAAGGACAGCGGAAGAAGATGGAAGAACACGCCGGGCAAGATGCGGGAATAGAAGACCCAAGACAGAAGCAGAGGAAGAAGAAGAGGAGGAGGAAGAAACCCGAAGGAAAGAAGAAAGAAGATAATAAAGGACTTGTCAAAAACCGGCTCTTGTCTTTTTTTACACTGACACTTTTTTTTTACTCGTGAAATGGTAGAGGTACAAGGTACCCCATTACCATTTCACACAGGGGGGGGGCCGGGATCTGGGGGGCCCCTTTGTTAAAGGGGTCTTCCAGATTTCGATAAGCCTCCTGCCCGCAGACCCCCACAACCACCGGGCAAGGGTTGTGGGGAAGAGACCCTTGTCCTCATCAACATGGGGACAAGGTGTTTTGGGGGGCACCCCAAAACACCCTCCCAATGTTGAGGGCATGTGGCCTGGTGCGGTTCAGGAGAGGGGGGGGGCCGCGCTCTGTCCCCCCCTCTTTTCTGCGGCCGGCCAGGTCAACGTGCTCGGATAAGGGGTCTGGTGTGGATTTTAGGGGGGACTCCACGCCATTTTTTTTTTATTTGGGGTGGAGTTCCCCTTAAATTCCACACCAGACCTGAAGGGTCTGGTTATGGATATTTGGGGGGAACCCCACGTCATTTTTTTTAAAATTGATGGCGGGGTTCCCCTTAATATCCATATCAGACCTGAAAGGGTCTGGTTATTGAATTTGGGGGGACCCCCACGTCATTTGAATAATTTTTTTTATAATTCGTACCATGGGGGGGGGGGGGAATGTCAGCAGGTGAATAAAGTGCACTTTTCCCGTGGTTAGAAATATGTCTTTGCACAAAATGACATTCTGAAAAAAAAAAAAAAAAAAGCCATTTAAAACTGACTCGCGGCAATAATGAATTGTCGGCTCCCGGCAAATTGCAGGAGAATTCATTCATTAAAAACGAAAAAAAAAAAAAGCGTGGGGGTCCCCCCAAATTCAATAACCAGACCCTTTAGGTCTGGTGTGGATATTAAGGGGAACTCCCACGTCAATTTAAAAAAAAAATGGCGTGGAGTCCCCCCTAAAATCCACACCAGACCCCTTATCCGAGCACGTTGACCTGGCCGGCCGCAGAAAAGAGGGGGGGACAGAGCGCGGCCCCCCCCTCTCCTGAACCGCACCAGGCCACATGCCCTCAACATTGGGAGGGTGTTTTGGGGTGCCCCCCAAAACACCTTGTCCCCATGTTGATGAGGACAAGGGTCTCTTCCCCACAACCCTTGCCCGGTGGTTGTGGGGGTCTGCGGGCAGGAGGCTTATCGAAATCTGGAAGACCCCTTTAACAAAGGGGCCCCCCAGATCCCGGCCCCCCCCCTGTGTGAAATGGTAATGGGGTACCTTGTACCTCTACCATTTCACGAGAAAAAAAAAGTGTCAGTGTAAAAAAAGACAAGAGCCGGTTTTTGACAAGTCCTTTATTATCTTCTTTCTTCTTTCCTTCGGGTTTCTTCTTCCTCCTCCTTCTTCTTCCTCTGCTTCTGTCTTGGGTCTTCTATTCCCGCATCTTGCCCGGCGTGTTCTTCCATCTTCTGTTCCTCCCGCTGTCCTTCTCGTCCGCATCTTCTTCTCCTTCTTCTTCTTCGCCGGAGGCGCCGCTTCCAATTGAAATCCCCGCTGTCTGCCGGACCACGCCCCCCCCTCTGACGCCACGGGCAAGCTCTTAGGAGTGTGCTGCCAGTGCGTCAGAGGGGGGCGTGGTCACATGTCCAGAGGGCGGGCCAATTCAATTTGAAGCTCGTGCGCGGCTTTTTCTTTGCCAGAGTCGCCGCTTCCAATTGAATTGCCCGCTTTCTGGAACATGTGACCACGCCCCCCTCTGACGCACTGGCACCACACGGGGACTTTCCTAAGAGCTTGCCCGTGGCGTCAGAGGGGGGGGGGCGTGGTCCGGCAGACAGCGGGGATTTCAATTGGAAGCGGCGCCTCCGGCGAAGAAGAAGAAGGAGAAGAAGATGCGGACGAGAAGGACAGCGGAAAGAAGATGGAAGAACACGCCGGGCAAGATGCGGGAATAGAAGACCCAAGACAGAAGCAGAGGAAGAAGAAGGAGGAGGAAGAAGAAACCCGAAGGAAAGAAGAAAGAAGATAATAAAGGACTTGTCAAAAACCGGCTCTTGTCTTTTTTAACCCTTTACATTTTTTTTCTCGTGAAATGGTAGAGGTACAAGGTACCCCATTACCATTTCACACAGGGGGGGGGCCGGGATCTGGGGGGCCCCTTTGTTAAAGGGGTCTTCCAGATTTCGATAAGCCTCCTGCCCGCAGACCCCCACAACCACCGGGCAAGGGTTGTGGGGAAGAGACCCTTGTCCTCATCAACATGGGGACAAGGTGTTTTGGGGGGCACCCCAAAACACCCTCCCAATGTTGAGGGCATGTGGCCTGGTGCGGTTCAGGAGAGGGGGGGGGCCGCGCTCTGTCCCCCCCTCTTTTCTGCGGCCGGCCAGGTCAACGTGCTCGGATAAGGGGTCTGGTGTGGATTTTAGGGGGGACTCCACGCCATTTTTTTTTTATTTGGGGTGGAGTTCCCCTTAAATTCCACACCAGACCTGAAGGGTCTGGTTATGGATATTTGGGGGGAACCCCACGTCATTTTTTTTTTAAATTGACGGCGGGGTTCCCCTTAATATCCATACCAGACCTAAAGGGTCTGGTTATTGAATTTGGGGGGACCCCCACGCTTTTTTTTTCGTTTTTTTAATGAATGAATTCTCCTGCAATTGCCGGGAGCCGACAATTCATTATTGCCGCGAGTCAGTTTTAAATGGCTTTTTTTTTTTTTTTTTTTCAGAAATGTCATTTTGTGCAAAGACATATTTCTAACCACGGGAAAAGTGCGTTTTTTTCACCTGCTGACATCCCCCCCCCCCCCCCATGGTACGATTTTTAAAAATAATTATTCAAATGACGTGGGGGTCCCCCCAAATTCAATAACCAGACCCTTCAGGTCTGATATGGATATTAAGGGGAACCCCGCCATCAATTTTTAAAAAAAATGACGTGGGGTTCCCCCAAATATCCATAACCAGACCCTTTAGGTCTGGTGTGGAATTTAAGGGGAACTCCACTCCAAATTAAAAAAAAAATGGCGTGGAGTCCCCCCTAAAATCCACACCAGACCCCTTATCCGAGCACGTTGACCTGGCCGGCCGCAGAAAAGAGGGGGGGACAGAGCGCGGCCCCCCCCCTCTCCTGAACCGCACCAGGCCACATGCCCTCAACATTGGGAGGGTGTTTTGGGGTGCCCCCCAAAACACCTTGTCCCCATGTTGATGAGGACAAGGGTCTCTTCCCCACAACCCTTGCCCGGTGGTTGTGGGGGTCTGCGGGCAGGAGGCTTATCGAAATCTGGAAGACCCCTTTAACAAAGGGGCCCCCCAGATCCCGGCCCCCCCCCTGTGTGAAATGGTAATGGGGTACCTTGTACCTCTACCATTTCACGAGTAAAAAAAATGTAAAGGGTTAAAAAAGACAAGAGCCGGTTTTTGACAAGTCCTTTATTATCTTCTTTCTTCTTTCCTTCGGGTTTCTTCCTCCTCCATCTTCTTCTTCCTCTGCTTCTGTCTTGGGTCTTCTATTCCCGCATCTTGCCCGGCGTGTTCTTCCATCTTCTTCCGCTGTCCTTCTCGTCCGCATCTTCTCCTTCTTCTTCTTCGCCGGAGCGGCCGCTTCCAATTGAAATCCCCGCTGTCTGCCGGACCACGCCCCCCTCTGACGCCACGGACAAGCTCTTAGGAAAGTCCCCGTGTGGTGCCAGTGCGTCAGAGGGGGGCGTGGTCACATGTTCCAGAAAGCGGGCAATTCAATTGGAAGCGGCGACTCTGGCAAAGAAAAAGCCGCGCACGAGCTTCAAATTGAATTGGCCGCCCTCTGACATGTGACCACGCCCCCCTCTGACGCACTTGCAGCACACTCCTAAGAGCTTGCCCGAGGCGTCAGAGGGGGGGCGTGGTCCGGCAGACAGCGGGGATTTCAATTGGAAGCGGCCCGCTCCGGCGAAGAAGAACAAGAAGGAGAAGAAGATGCGGACGAGAAGGACAGCGGGAGGAACAGAAGATGGAAGAACACGCCGGGCAAGATGCGGGAATAGAAGACCCAAGACAGAAGCAGAGGAAGAAGAAGGAGGAGGAAGAAGAAACCCGAAGGAAAGAAGAAAGAAGATAATAAAGGACTTGTCCAAAACCGGCTCTTGTCTTTTTTAACCCTTTACATTTTTTTTACTCGTGAAATGGTAGAGGTACAAGGTACCCCATTACCATTTCACACAGGGGGGGGGCCGGGATCTGGGGGGCCCCTTTGTTAAAAGGGGTCTTCCAGATTTCGATAAGCCTCCTGCCCGCAGACCCCCACAACCACCGGGCAAGGGTTGTGGGGAAGAGACCCTTGTCCTCATCAACATGGGGACAAGGTGTTTTGGGGGGCACCCCAAAACACCCTCCCAATGTTGAGGGCATGTGGCCTGGTGCGGTTCAGGAGAGGGGGGGGGCCGCGCTCTGTCCCCCCCTCTTTTCTGCGGCCGGCCAGGTCAACGTGCTCGGATAAGGGGTCTGGTGTGGATTTTAGGGGGGACTCCACGCCATTTTTTTTTTAAAAATTTGGAGTGGAGTTCCCCTTAAATTCCACACCAGACCCGAAGGGTCTGGTTATGGATATTTGGGGGGAACCCCACGTCATTTTTTTTTTTAAATTGACGGCGGGGTTCCCCTTAATATCCATACCAGACCTAAAGGGTCTGGTTATTGAATTTGGGGGGACCCCCACGCTTTTTTTTTCCTTTTTTTAATGAATGAATTCTCCTGCAATTGCCGGGAGCCGACAATTCATTATAGCCGCGAGTCAGTTTTAAATGGCTTTTTTCCTTTGAAAAATGACATTTTGTGCAGAGACAGTTCTAACCACGGGAAACATGCGCTTTTTCACATGCTGACATTAGAGCCCCCCATGGTACGAAATTTAAAGGAAAATTACACTTTTATTATTGCACTTTTAGCATTATTAAAATCACTGCTCCCGAAAAAACGGCCGTTTTAAAAAATAAAAAAAGCATTGGTACATGTCCCCTGGGGCAGGACTGAGGTCCCCAAACACTTTTTAGGACAAAACTTGCAGATTAGCCTTTAAAATTCACTATTAAGATTTCCCCCCATAGACTTATACAGGGAGTTCGGCGGCGGCTTTACTTATCAATCACATCGCGCTGCTGCTGCCGCCGGTTCATGCGCCTAATTAGGGCTTCATCCAGCGCACTAATTAAGGCATGTACCGGCGCAGCGCAGATTCATTAGTAAATCAGCCCCATTGTAACCAACTTCCTTTTTAGATCAAACTTCTGTGTGTATATGCAAGAAATGTAACCACTTAAAGTCCAACACTTGTTTAAGTTAAAAAGCAATATTTTTTGCTAGAAAATTACTTGGAACCGCCAAACATTATATATATTTTAGCAGAGACAAAAATGGCAATTGCTGCAATATTTTATGTCACACTTTATTTGCCCACTTCAATGAATAATAAAAACCATAAAAACAAAACAGTAAAGTTAGCCCATTTTTTTATTTTTTTTTCATTTCATGAGAGAATTGTGATCTATCTTCTAAGCAAAAAAATTGCAGTTGTCATTTTAGCCAGAATCGTGCAGCTCTATACCGTGAAACATAAAAAGTAACAAAGACCACCATAGAGTAATTTTCTAGCAAAAACAAATGATGATTTTTTTCTCAGTCTGCTGCAGTGTGTCAGCTTGTATTTATAATGGCTGCTCTGTATGTAGCTTCTGACAGGCTGTGCAAGCAGGCCCGTATCTCCGGAACTATAAATGATAGCCATCCCATATTTTGACTGGTGGTGGGGTAGGTCTTCCACTGCCTACTCCCCAAATGTGGGGTTTCTGTGACCTCTGGTCGTCGAGCTACAACCCCTGAAGTCAATATTTTTTTTTTTTTTTTTTTTGGGCAAATTGGCCTATCTTGAAAAAGGGGCCTGGAGCTGCAGCTCCAACAGCCCCTATGTTAATCCGGCCCTGTGTTTGAGAGTCCTCCCACACTATCTCTCAGACGACCTGTCAGTACCATGGCAACCCCCCCCACCTATCCTTGGGCTCAGGCCAGCGGTGGACACCATGAAACCCCCTCGCAAGCTGAGTGTCACCCTTTACTAGTTCACTTCCCTCCCGCCTGTACTGTACTCACACATGTTCCGGGAGTCTGGAGAGGAGACGAGGACAGCATCACAGCATGCAGCCATGCCGGCTCCTCCCCCACTCTCCCCGCACATTGCATTGAGCATGCAGAGGAGATCCCAGAAGGGAAGGAGGAAGCCGCGGCACCAGTCTGAGCTGGGTATCGCCGTATGTGTGGGGACGGTCGGACCCCGGGCACCCAGTCTGCTTCTGCCTTACTCCCTCCTCCCCCACTCTCCCTGCACATTGCATTGAGCAGAGGAGATCCCGGAAGGGAAGGAGGAAGCCGCGGCGCCCCTCTTAATGTGGCGCCAGTCTGAGCCGGGTGTTACCCTCTGGCGGGTGTCACCCGGGTTCGGGCCACACCCCCATAGCAACGACACAGGCTCTGGGCATGTCAGCAAAAAAAAAATGTAAACATTTTATTTTTTATTTTTTGTCGGGATGGTGTCACCCCTCTAAGGGTGTCACCCGGGTGTGGACCGCACCCCCTAGCAACGCCTCTGGGAACATATAGTGAATAGCAGCAGCAAATTTATATTAAATTTTTTTATGAGGTGGCAGAACGCAGCTATATTGTTTATTCTGTTACATAGAGAATATTGTATCATATTTTTTGCACTCTTTCTGAAAATGTAGGTAAAAGAATATTTGATCTAGTTGTTTCTAAATGCAGTCAAGAGAGAACTCATGAGGACCTCACTATCACTCATACAAAAAAAACAAAAAAACACTGCAGCATGCAAGTAAAAAAAATAAAATAGTAGTGCTATAAAAGAATAAACAAGATTTGGTATCCAACAAATCAATATTGCCATCGACCTAAAATCATAGTGATATGAAAAAAGATTATGCCCATTTATCTCTGAAAAAGTTCTCTTTTTTAGCTTTTAAAATATTTATTTAAGAAAAACAGCAAGATGCATCGTTTTGGACCATATTATTATTTTATAGGATTTATATAGCACCAACAGTTTGCACAGCAATTACAACATGAGGGCAGACAGTACAGTTAAGCCCTGTACACACGATCGGACAAACCGATCGTGTATGGGCCCATTGGTCTTTTTTTCCATCGGTGAAAGAAATAAAACATGTTTTAAATTTTTCCTATGGATATAAAAACCAATAGAAAATATTGATCGTCTGTGTGGAACTCCATCGGAGAAAAATCCACGCATGCTCAGAATCAAGTTGACGCATGCTCGGGAAGCATTGAACTTCATTTTTCTCAGCATGTCGTAGTGTTTTACGTCACCGCGTTTTGGCACAGTCTGATTTTTGACTGATGGTGTGTAGGCAAGACTGATGAAAGTCAGCTTCATAGAGCTTACAAACTAAAATGGGATATGTATACCTTTTTTACAATAAAACTATTACATAAGCAAAAGGATGACCATAGTATGGAATCATATGTTTTTTTTGATAAACAGCTAAGCTGATGTTATGCAGTCAAATAGACTGCTCGATTGTCCAATACACAAACCATAGCATGTGAAAGATTCTGCTGTCAATGTGTAGGGTCATTTTTTAATTGTTCCACTTTAAGTTAGTTGTTCAACACACGGTTCTATTTAGGAATTTGTTCGGTCAGAGACATTGCTGATAACTTTTCTATCAGGTCCTAACTTGACTTCCAAATGTAAATGTTTCCAGCATTTCAATTTGTATTATTTCTATTATATAATACAGTTTTTTCATAACAGAACCAACAATTCTCTATTAGGCAGGCATGTGCCACTTTTCTGTTGCAGGAGTGTTTTTATCTCATAATGATGTGACAATACTGAAGTGCTGCTTTTAGGTTGAATGGACTGCTGCAGAGCCTGCATTTTTTTTCTCTGTAATGCAGTTAGAAACCTGCTAGTGCCAAACACTGCCTATATCACATCTGAAGAAACGGCTGTCCATCCCATAGACTATAACAACCAAGCACTTTCCTCTGTCCTTCCGTATTGCAGTGGAAAATATAATAGTTTTTTCTTCCTTTGGTAATTTTTTGGAAATAAGTGTCTTCTTTCTAAGCCTGAAATTAAACCTGTGTACAAGTTGCAGCAGCCATGAGTTAAATGCCCTAGTGGCAGTTGGTGGAAAAGTTGCCCTGGCATTATTGGTTAGTGGGAGAAAAGCATGGACCAACATTTGTGGTCAGTGGATGCAAAAAAAATGTCCTGGGGTCAGTGGTTAATGGGAGGAGAATAATATACGGAATTGGTGGTCGGTTGGTTGGAGATTGCTGTGATGTGTGTGACCAGTAGGAATAACAATGCCTTGGCATTAGCCCTAGTCTGGTGTGGAGAAGAAGGGGGAATTAAGCATTGGTGGGATGCAGGGTTAAGCGGGTTATTATAAAATAAAATCATTGGGGGAGGGGGTGAATAAAATGTTGTTTTTTAGGGGGAAGGCAACAGATGTGTTACCAGTCTTGCCTGTTATCTCCTTGCAGCTGATCTTTTTCTCATTTCTCGCTTATAAGGATGAGCTCTGGTGTGTTCACATAGTACACGTGCAGAGCCCGCCAGGAAGTGTGCACGGCGCTGCGCTAATCACAGCCAGGGAGACATTTCCCGATCTCTGCAGCCGAGCATCGGGACAATGTTTTCCTGGCTGTGATTAGCGCAGCGCTGTGCAGACTTCCTGTCGGGCTCTGCGCATGTACTATGCGAACACGCTAAAGCTCATACTGATTCGCTAACCATGCCTTGTTTTGCATTGTGTCTCTGTGTGGAGGCCGTCATCTTAGTAGAGGCAGGGCTTTGCTTCTTTAAAGATGCCCCCTGATGACTGGTAGAGTAATGATGAAGACAGTGAATATTTTTAGCACTGATCACTGTATTAGTGTCACTGATTACCACAAAGTGTCAAAAGTGTCAGATTGCCCCATACTTTTGCAGTCACAGTATAAGCCACTGATTGGCACTATTGCTGGTATAAAATAAATACATTCCAGTATATATACCATAGTTTGTAGACACTATGGCCCAGATTCACAGAGCAATTACGCCTGTCTAACTGGTCTTAGACAGGAGTAATTTCAAATTTCGCGTGCCGTATCACTAGTTTGAATCCTCAAACCATGATACGGCGGCTTCGGGCTTCGATCCGAGAGGCTTACGTCCTCGTAAGCCTTCGAATCTACACTGCGATATTTTTGCGGCCGCTGGGAGGAGTTTGCGTCGTTTTCATGCGTCGGGATATGCAAATGAGTTTTTACGGCGATCCACGAAGGTACGAGTGTCCCTCGCAATCGCCTACGTCATTTTTTGGCTACGTAATGTTAGAGGAGCTTTTTGCTGGTCTAACAGTGCGTAACCCATGTAAAGTATGGCCGTCGTTCCCGCGTCGATTTGAAAATATATATATTTTTTTAACGTAACTCGTTCGGGAATAGGAATGTACGTAAACGACGCTACTACGACGTGACGACGTGTTTTCGCGCAATGCACGGCGGGAAATTTGCGAATGGAGCATGCGCAGTTCGATCGCCGCGGGAACGCGCCTATTTTAAATGCTTCACGCCCCCTACTCGCGCAGATGGATTGCGACGGGAGAAATACACTACGCCGCCGTCGTTTACTGGACAAAATCTACCTGGATTCCACGTAGAGCCAGGTAAAAAACGGCGGCGTAGTGTATTTCTGATACTCTACGAGAATCTAATTCTCTGTGAATCTGCCCCTATAGCTTTCACACATACCAATCAATATACGCTTATTGAGATTTTTTTTATATCAAAATGATGTAGCAGAATTTATATTGGCCTAAATTTATAAAGACATTTGATCTTTTTTTTCTTTTTTTTTTTTTTATTGAATAAAATATTTTTTCGTTTATAGTGCAAAAATAAAAACTCAGTGGTGATCCAATGCAATCAAAACAAAGCTCTATTTGTGGGGGGAAAATGATATAATTTTAATTTGTGTACAGTGCTGCATGACCGCACAATTGTCAGTTAAAATAACGCAGTGCCAAAAAGGCCTGGTCAGGAAGGTGGGTAAATCTTCTGGAGGTCAAGTGCTTAGAGAGCTTTCATATTGATTGCACACAAGTGCCCTTATTGAAAGTAGTCACCCTCTCCAGTGCAATATCCCACATTTCCATTCCCAATGATATTGCCATCTTATTGAGGTGGGATGGCTTGTGTGTCACCGTGACAATTAGAGCTATGCTGGAGAAAGGCTTTGCTCCTTGCGAAGACACCCCAGCCAGGCAGTACTTAAAAGGTCACTAAAGGAAAAAAAAAAATTCTAAATAGCTTCCTTTACCTTACTTCAATCCTGGTTTCATGTCCTCATTGTTTGTTTTTGCTTTGAAGTTGCTGTAATCCTTCTCTGATCTCCACACTTCCTTATGAAAAAACTCATGGGAGCTTCTCTCTGTGGTCCCTGATCAAGGAGGTGTGATTACTGTGTGTCTAAAACCCCTCAGATTCATTTTAAAAACAAACACTGCCCTGTGTTTGTTTGTTTTTGTTCTGTGTGTCTCTGTACTTCACAGAAACATGAAACTAGATTAAAAACAAAACTGAAACTGCAGACACATTATATGATTGATTTTTATCTATTTTTAATAATTTTTAAAAGGAATCAGTTAACTATTATGTCTCTATACCCTGTAAACAGTCATTTCAGCAAAAAAAATATTTTCCTGTACAACTCCTTTAAGTTGATGAACCAGAGTAGGAGGGAAACCCTGGTCCTTCATGATCATAATATGGCATTTGATGGAGCTGCAGTGTCACCGACAGAAAGAAATCGCTCTGCCACTCACTTAATGGAGGAACTATGACACAGATGTAAGCAGAAGTTCACCTCCTTCCCCTGCAACCTTCTGGGACACATCACAGGTCCCAGAAGACTGCAGTACCATTCACAAAGTGCAGTGTGCAGTGGGAAGCCAGCTGTGAAGCTGCCTGGAGACTGGAGATCGTCTTTTATGGGAGTTTTAAACAACAGCTGTGAAAAAGAAGTAAAAATAGCAGTTGTACTGTAGCAAAACAATGTATACTATCACTTCAATTAACTTTCCCCCATAGTGTCTAAAATAACCTCAAATAAAAACAACACACTATAAAAAGGTAAAAGGGAAACAAAAAGAAAAAGACAGCAAAATTACTTTGACAAATTATAAAATTAGCTTTTTCTTTGTTTTTTTTTGCGTTGGTGCATATTTTTTGATGCTTTTAGACAATAGAAAAAAACAAAAGCAAAGTAACACATTTAGGGCCCTTTCACACATGCGGACCATATTTTCGTTTTTCCATCTATCAGTTTACAGATGAAAAGGGGACATACGTGTGTCCCTATGGGATAGCGGGTATCAGTGGATGAACATCCGCTGACACCCGATCTCATCAGTGTCCGCTATGCTCCGATTTTGCAGATGGAGAAAATTCCTATTTTTCCATCTGTCTGCAGAGTGGATCGGGTGAACACGGACAGACGGTCTGTGTTCATCCGATTCCCCCTTAGGGGATAGTGGAGATCTGACAGGGCGGTCCCTGCACAGTACCGGCTCAGCAGGGATCAACGGAGCGATCCCCGCTGTGCAAGCGGATAAGAAAGTTACGGCTCCTCACGGGAGCCGTACGTCTGAAAGGGGCCTTAGAGAAACCGTACACAATATATAATATTTGCTTTCTTCCTTATCATTTGGTGTACATCAGTGTATAACAGTAAAGAACAGTTGTATCATAAATGTTACTTACTGTTCTAAATTTATGTACGCTTCTAGAATGTTGAATTAATGACTACCTTTGCTTGACCCAATCTCAAATTGGTGGCCGCTGGCATTAAATGCATTGAGATATGTATTTTTATTTTTGTTTAATACTATCTGTATTAAAATAACCTTTCAATAAAGATCAAGATTAAAAAAAAAAAAACGTTCTGTTCTTTTTCATGGTGTTTTGTTCAAATCTATTGTATAAAACACCTAAAATAACACAATATATCCAATTTAGTTGATTGAAGGAAAGCTAAGTATGGGCTTCTTGGGAGGAGAAATGAAAGCACATCTGTTAATTTGCCCTACAGTAAATAGCAAAACTATAGGTTTGCTTTGAGTAATTTCCTTATTGTATCTTGTATAGTAATTACATATTTTGCTATGCCCATACACTTATTGTATATATCTTTTTATCACTGAATACTAAAATCCTTTTCTTGGAGTACATCATGGGACACAGAGCAGGCTATAATAATTACTATCTGGGTTATGCGCCACCTATAAGTTAATGGACACGGGCAGATCAATCAAACAGGAAGTCTTTCCCTAAATAACCCCTCATATACTGGAAGTATAAGAGGTTTTTTTTAGCAAGCAACAAAGAGCCCATAAAGAGGGGAGGGACCTCTGTATCCCATGATGTACTCCAAAAAAAGGATTTTACAGGTAAGTCTGTAGAAAAAATCCCATTTTCTTTATCGTACATCATGGAATTACTATCAGGGATATCCCAAAGCAATATACTTGAAGGGAGGGAGACACAATCACAGAAACTGCCACCTGAGAAGGACCAATTCTGCTGCCTGTAATAAACTGCGGCCAAGGCAGTATCTTCCGTGGCTCTGACAGGACCCTGGAAACTCCCTGTGAATGAACCAAAGACCATGTAGCAGTCTTGAATATCTGAGTCACTGTTCCCTGAAGGTGGATAGCCCAAGATGCATGCTTACACCTGGAAGAGAGCGCTTTTACCAGACAGGATGGGGAAATTGCCCTTTCAAACCATAGGCATGAATAATTAACTGGTGGATCCAATGACAAAATAGTAAACCTGGATGCCGCCTGCCCTTCCTGGTCTCTTCTGGCAGCACAAACCATAATTCCTGACCTGTGCCAACAACTCAAGTAAATACAGAACACCTGAACTACATCCAGATTATGCAGCGATCCTTCCCCTACTAACTGTGGACTAGGAAAAAAGAAAGACTAGACATTGTCCAGATTCAAGGGAAAACCTAGAAACCACTCTAGGCAACAAAGGTGGTTGAGGACGCAGCATCACCTTATCATGCAAGACCAAGAACGACTCCTTACATGAAAGAGCTGCCAGCTCTGACACCCTTCTTGTCGAAGTGATAGTAATCAAAGAAGCCACCTTCAAAGTCAAAGGACTAATAGCGTTTCTCAAATTGGTTCAAAGGGTGGCTTCTGCAGGGACAGTCAAATCCAAATTCAAGTTCCAAGGACAAAATGGTGGTCTGAAAGGTGGGACTGTTTGCATTACACCCTGCATGAAGTAAAAATCAAGGAGTGACAAACAACGGTCTCAGGAAAAAAATGGATAGAGACAAAATCTTAATAATACTTAAGGTCAATCTCATTTCACCTTTGAATTGGAGAAAGGAAAACATCTCCCACTCACATATTTCCATGGGTGTTACTATTATAATTGTTACCACCTCCTGGATTCTTCGCAAAAGAAACGTCAGTAGTTCAATCCGAAAGTAGGCATAGATTAGGCAGAACTGACCTCTAAGGTGTTATCATTGCATCCCACCCCTATTGCCAGTGGGAGTTGCTTCCCAGACCCAACCTGTCCAATTTGAGTTCCCCAAATCTGGCCCACTGCCCAGGTGTTAGTCATTAATGAGTGTGAAAAACCCCCTTCCAGTTCTCTATACCTGGAATATGTACTGGCAACATACGGCAGATGCTATTCTGCCCCAGACAGAATGTGTTCACCTTCCTGAGCCATTCAACTTCTGGTGGCTGATATATGCTACAGCAGTGGCGTTGTCGGACTGAACATTGACCACAAACCTGTGCAACTGGTTCGCCCAATATTTCAGAGCAAGGTTTATCACCCAAAGTTCCAAGATATTGATGGGTACTGGGCAGTAGTCTCTCCTGTGGAAACCATGTCCCCTGAGCTGTAGCCACCTTCAAATCAGCCCCCCCAACTGGAGAGACATTCATTAGTGGTTATTATCTTCCATATCACTGGAAGGGAAAAATTTGAGCTCCTCCTGCAATCCAATGCTTGGACCTCATGTTCCAGACAGAGAGAATGATCCTCCACAAAAGACCTGGAGTAAAACTGCATGTAAGGAACTACTCCAACATAGATATAATTTCCTCTGGAAAATTATATATATATTTTATATATATATATATATATATATATATATATATTCTGTAATTGACTGCTCCCTGAGCAAGATTATTGAGGTATCCTGAGATTGACACCCCCTGCATCATCAGCAAGTCCAGTACCAGGGCTAGGAGCTTTGTGAACCCTTGGAGGGTTGTGGCCAGCTAGAAGGGCGGTGTGGAAAAAAAGAAATGGAGACTGTCTACTGCAAATCGCAGAAACCTTTGATGAGCGTGGTAAAAAAGTGGCACATGAAGATATGCTTAATGGATGACTATGGACACCCAGGGCCAGATTCAGATACATTTTTGTATCTTTCCGGCGGCGTAGCGTATCTCATTTACACTACGCCGCCGTAACTGAGAGTGGCAGGTCCTGTATTCAGAAAGAACCTGCGCTCTAAGTTACAGCGGCGTAGTGTAAATGGGCCGGCGTAACCGCGCGTAATTCAAAATTGGCAGGTAGCGGGCGTGTTGTATGTTAATGACTCATGACCCCACGTAAATGACGCACCAAACGAATGGCGCATGCACCGTCTGTGGACGTATGCTAGTGCGCATGCTCGAAATCACGTCGCAAATAGTCAATGCTTTCGACGTGAACGTAACTTACGTCCAGCCCTATTCGACGCTGTCCCGACGTCCATACTTAACATTGGCTACGCCTCCTATAGCAGCGGTAACTTTACGCCGGAAAAAGCCTTACGCAAACGACGTAAAAAAATGCGCCGGGCGCACGTACGTTTCTGAATCGGCGTATCTAGCTCATTACCATATTCGACGCGTCCTAGCGGCCAGCGTAAATATGCAACTTAGATATGACGGCGTAAGAGACTTACGCCGCTCGTATCTTAGCAAAATTCCGGCGTATCTTGCTTTCTGAATACAGAAAAAAGATACGTCGGCGCATCCTAGAACTTACACGGCGTATCAACAGATACGCCAACGTAAGTTCTTTTTGAATCCGGCCCCCAATATCTACCTAATTCTGAGGTCATCGGACCGGTCCCATCTGAACAGAAGGATGTTTAGAAATGTCCCCAAATACGCATGTATATACTTTATGCAGTTCAATGCAAATATGTGTAGCAAGGTCCCAGGTGTTCTTGGGTCTAATGAGAACCAGAGAAGAGATAGCTGACATCCTTCTGTATGTAGTGGGTTGATACGACACAGATCCACCAAGACAGCCGTCCAGGTGGCACAGAACATGAATCACCTGACTCCCCCCGAATATATAGGTTCTCCCAGCAGGCCAAGGGATTCAAGGAAACCCCTGCCCATTGGCTGAGATACCCCACATACCCATAACCTGGCCTTGGGTTTCCCTTCTCATATCTAGTACCACCAAGTACCCGGTCACCTAGTGGTAGGAGAGAAAAATGCAACAAGGCAAAACTTAGGGAGAAGTCAATAGATCTCTATTAATCAACCAAGATAACTACTCCTGGCAAGTACATTTGTGGGGCACTCTCTGCCTAAACTACAGGGTGCTATGTATGCATGTACTGTATGTATGCAGTTCATTGCAAACACGCATGTACCCAGTCCAATGCAAATACGCATTTATGCAGTTCAATGCAAATACGCATGTATGCATTTATACAGGTATGCATGCCATAATGACATTATGCTGCACCTACCCAACTGCAATTGGCCCTATATTGTTTTTTTAGGACTACCCAAGCACATTGAATTCAAGTTGCCCCAAGTTGCTGACATGAGAAAATCAATGTAAGTGAATGAGAGCCGTCTTAATGTACACTACTGAAGTCGCTCCGACTTCAGAAAAGGTTCCTGTACTACTTCAATCGGACTTCTAGGCAACTTGTAGGTAACTTGTGTAACGGTCACTACCGTTTACGACCTTCCATCAACCCAAGACAGCTTATCCGACATACCGACAAACCAGCAGACATGATCCATATCAATTCCCCAGAAAATGAGACTCACAGCTCTATCCTCTTTAATGGTTAGCTCTCTTATATACAGTACAAGACATGTTTCGGTAATCACAGGAACAATCAAACTCTCCACCCCCAACATCACACCATGGGGGGCTTCAATCACATTCAGTTGAGCTAATCATTAGTCATCCCCCAGACGTCCTTACAGCTTGACAAGTCACATTCCTTTACTAAACATAATTGACATGATAATTCAATACACCTGAAGAGAGACATCTGACCTTTAGAGTCACAACACATCTATACACAATGAAAGGTCTTAGGAGCAGACCTTAATTAACACATCTACAGCCTTACACAATGGACAATGGAATATCTTAGGAGTCTATTGACCTGGTGTGGGTCAACATTAACCAACAACTTGTAATATCTCAAGATATCCTGCAATACATGAATTATTATTTATCAGACCTTAGACCCGAGGGTTCCCCCTCCAAGAGCATACCAGGCCCTTAGGTCTGGTATGAATTTTAAGGGGAACCCCCTACACCAGAAAAACGGCGTGGGGGTTCCCCCAAAATTCATACCAGACCCTTATCCGAGCACGCATTCCAGCCAGTCAAGAAAGGGGGTGGGGACGAGCGCCCCCCTACTGAACCATACCAGGCCGCATGCCCTCAACATGGGGGGGACGGTGCTTTGAGGCAGGGGGCGCCCTGCGACAAGGGCCTTTTTCCCGACAACCCTGGCCGTTGGTTGTTAGGGTCTGTGAACAGGGGGCTTATCGGAATCCGGGAGCCCCCTTAAGGGGGGCCCACAGATCCTGGCCCCCCCCACCCTATGTGAATGAATATGGGGTACATCGTACATTCTATTTTATCTGAAAAGTTTTCCCTGGGGGGAAAAAGTGTCAAGAAAAAAAAACACACTAGACAGGTTTTTAAAGTAATTTATTATTCAGCTTCAGGGGTCTTCTTTCCGACTTCGGGGGTCTTCTTCCGGCTTCTCCGCTCTCTCCGGCGTCTTTTCCAGCTCTCCAGTGCCTTCTGCCGGGCTCCTCCGATATCTTCTTACAGCTCTTTTACTGGCAGTGGCCCGGTCTTCTCTGTCGTGTTCTTCCCTCTTCTCCAGCTCTCCTTTGCCTTCTGCCGGTCTCCTCCACTTTCTTCTTCCAGCTCTTTTACTAGCGGCGGCCCGGTTTTCTGCGTCATCTTCTTCCCTCTTCTCTTCTTCCGATGTTGACGTAATGATCTCTTCCGCTGTAATGCCGTGTGCGCGGTGCGCAACGATTTATATAGGCATGGGGCGTGGTCACTAGGTGATGTCACCCAATGACCCCGCCCCTTATGACGTCACAGTCCTGGGGCATGATGGGACTGTAACACCATAAGGGGCGGGGTCACCGGGTAACATCACGCCCCATACCTATATAAATTGTTGTGCACCATGCACGCGGCATTACAGTGGTAGAGATCGTCGAGTCAAGATTGGAAGAAGAGAACAGGGAAGCAGAACGCAGAAGACTGAGCTGCAGCTCGTAAAAGAGCTGAAAGAAGATAGCGGAGGAGCCCAGCAGAAGGCACCGGACAGTGGGAGAAGAGGGAAGAACACGATGGAGAAGACTGCTAGCAGTGCCGGGACCAGGTCACCCAGTGCCCAGGGCGAACATGCCAAACATGCCAAACTGCGCCCCCTCCCTGTGTTGCGCTTGATCAAGCATCTTACTCAAGTCTGATAAACACACCTGATCATTATACCTACATAAAGAGTGCAGAAGTCAGGATTAGATAAACTACAAAGTGAAAGGGTCAGTAGGAAAAATAGTGTACAGAGTGCAGGAATCAGGAACAGGGACATTTTATGAAAGCATTTGGACTATGTGCAGGCTCATACGTTGGGCCCGCTTCTAGAGGACAAAAAAGGGCAGTGTGCAGCAAAAATTGGGTGTGGCTTTTTTTACTTTTATGATTGTGGAAGTGGAGGAGGGGGAGGGTTTAGAAGATCCAAAGTTTTTTAGGGCAGGGAGGGTCCACTGAACTGCTTATTCCGAATATCTACAATACTTTAGTGTGCATGAACTGGGGACTGGTTCATCTAAGTACTAGCAGATGTAAATGTACTAAAAAATTAAAGCCAAACTGAAATCAGTTACAGTGAACAGTTTTTATTCTGTAGGACAGCTTGTTAGATCACCAAATGAAAATGAAAGAAAGCCTAAAAAGAAAACAAATGTAGCTTTCACATCTAAGAATTAGTTGGCTGCAATATAATAATTGTTTGCTTTTGGGTTTAATACTGCTTTAATGTCTATTTCACACTTGTGATCCTGTTGCTGGTGAGAGCAGAGAAACCATCACCTGAGATTGTTACCACGCTGACACAAACTGTGCAATGTCTTTTGCCAGTCTGGATGGTGGGGGATTGGTGCTGTGGGGGCAGGTGAGTAGTTTCTCTGGCCAACAACAGGACCATAATTGTGAAATAATGTTCGGTTTGCTAGGAGTTACGTAATCCTGACAGTTTAAACAGTTAATACATTCCAGGTACAGTAGTTTCTTGGTTAGTTCAGAACATACTTTACAAGCCTATAGAAAACAGGATCCACCATTTCACACTTTAGCACACTGGACTCCTGAACACAGGCGTGTGCACGGGGTGTGCTGGATGTGCCTGGGCACACCCTAATCACCCCATGCTGTCTCCAGAGATCTGCTGCCTGTGAAACAGTTTCACAGGCAGCAAATCGTAATTTTTGCCAGAGCTGTTAAGTGCATGAAACTCTCCGCTAATTACACTGCATGCAGGAAGAAAGATGAGCTGTCATGGTGATGTCGGGGGGGGGGGGGGGGGGGCGGGACAGAACAGTTAAAAAAAAACAGTCAATGGGATGGGGGTCTGGGCGGGCCGCTACATTCCTCTGGCTCCGCCCCCTCTCTAAAGCATCTTAATCATTGGCTTGTGTTGAGGGAGCTTAGTCCCGCCCACCCCCGACATTGCGGCTGATCTGTGACTTACAACTCAGCCGCGATGTCGGGGGTGGGTGGGACCAAGCTCCCTCAACACCAGCCAATGATTGAGATGCTTCAGAGAGGGGGGGGGTGGAGCCAGAGGAATGTACTGGCCTGCCCAGACCCCGATCCCATTGACTGTTTTTTTAACGGTTCGGTACCGCTCACCCCACATCCCCTCCGACTTTTGACAACTGGTTTCTCTCCCTGCATGCAGCCAGCAGGATCCCATCAACCCCAGCACTGCCACTGATCACCTCCCCAGCACTGCCTCTGATCACCTCCCCCAGCACTGCCACTGATCACCCCCCCAGCACTGCCACTGATCACCCCCCCAGCACTGCCACTGATCACCCCCCCAGCACTGCCACTGATCACCCCCCCAGCACTGCCACTGATCACCACCCCCCCCAGCACTGCCACTGATCACCCCCCCAGCACTGCCACTGATCACCCCCCCAGCACTGTCACTGATCACCCAGCACTGCCACTGATCACCCCCCCCCCAGCACTGCCACTGATCACCCCCCCCAGAACTGCCACTGAGCCCATCAACCCCCAGCACTGCCACTGATCACCCCCCCCAGCACTGCCACTGATCACCCCCCCCAGAACTGCCACTGAGCCCATCAACCCCAGAACTGCCACTGATCATCCCCCAGCACTGCCACTGAGCCCATCAACCCCCCAGCACTGCCACTGATATTCCCCTTAGTGCAGCCACTGACCCCATTACCCCCCCCTCCACCACAACTGCCACTGATCCCATTAACCCCCTGCACTGTCACTGATCACTCCCCTCCAGCACTGCCACTGATCACCCCCCCCAGCACTGCCACTGATCACCACCCCCAGCACTGCCACTGATCACCCCCCCCCCCAGCACTGCCACTGATCACCCCCCCCCAGCACTGTCACTGATCACCCAGCACTGCCACTGATCACCCCCCCAGCACTGCCACTGATCACCCCCCCCCCCAGAACTGCCACTGAGCCCATCAACCCCCAGAACTGCCACTGATCATCCCCCAGCACTGCCACTGAGCCCATCAACCCCCAGCACTGCCACTGATATTCCCCTTAGTGCAGCCACTGACCCCATTCCCCCCCCCCTCCACCACAACTGCCACTGATCCCATTAACCCCCTGCACTGTCACTGATCACTCCCCTCCAGCACTGCCACTGATCCCCATCCCTCCAGAACTGCCACTGAACCCATTCCCCTTCCCCCACCACCACTGCCAATTGATCCCATCTCCCCTCTCTCGTCTCCACTTTCTCCTTCTGACCGGATCTGCCATAAGATGTAAAATGTATTGAAAGATTAAAAATTGTTCTAACACATTTCAAAATGTTTGTTTACATTAATTTAAAATAGTGTCTGTATGTGTGTGTGTGTGTGTATATATATATATATATATATATATATATATATATATATATATATATACACACACGCGCATGTGTGTTTGAGTTTTGGGGTGCACGCCCTAATCCAATAGGCTGCGCATGCCTATGCTCCTGAATTAATCTGGGAAAGAAATCTCTGACACAGGGAGCTCTGATTCCCAATAAACTCCATGACTCCATTGACAGCTTGCTGAAATACAGTGATTCTACAGCTTCTAGAAACTTCCAGCCTTTTGCTCAGCACTTCCCCTGCACATGTACAGAGCTCTCACTCCTCAGGACAGCTCCTCCATCTCTTTCATAACCACTATATTATATTTTACTGAAGTGGTAGAGGGGCGGGCGATGACTGGTGGTTGGCTATGAGGAAAGATCTAAATAGACTGACAGGAGGCTGGGCTTATAAGGGCAGGTCATATTTTGTTTTCTTTGTACCCAGCAAAGGAGTACATTCGGAATGGGAGACAGCTAGGGGGAAGTGGGGACAAGGTGCTTTGGGGTGGGGGGTCTGAAGGGCGCCCCCCTTGCCCAAAAGCACCTACCCCCCCATGTTGAGGGCATGCGACCTGGTACGGTTCAGGGGGGGCACTCGCTCGTCCCCACCCCCTTTCCTGACCGGCCAGGCTGCGTGCTCGGATAAGGGTCTGGTATGGAATTTGAGGGAACCCCCATGCTGTTTTTTCCTCGGCAGGGGTTCCCCTTATAATCCATACCAGACCTAAGGGCCTGGTATGCTCTTGGAGGGGGAACATATATTTTTTTCCACTGTAAAGAAGCTTGTCTTTTGAAACCCGTCATATACATTAAAAGAAAGATATACAGTACCAGTTTCTTATTAGTTTTCTCTGTGTATTTAATATGGTCAAGACTATAAAAGTATGAATACAATAAATTGGATACACATGAAATATTTATATAAATATGCTCCATCGTTCATTGAGTGGGTTTCAGATATGGACCATATTAAGATGATGGAGAAAAAACTGGGCATGCAAAAGCCCAGGGTCGGACTTTAGAGGCATGGTGGACAGTAGTAAGTATACAAATATTTTTTTTTTGTAACAATACATGATACAGAAAAGCAAAAAAAAAGATAAAGGGTTAAAAGCTGATACATGATACACTCTATACAGATTACATAACAAAAATAAACATGCATAGTATACGTAGTAGTGAGCCCCTGTGCGTCAACGCATTTTGCATGTATAATGTATTGTTACAAATAAAATATTTGGAATGTGTTCTTTATATTTTTGAGATGATGGAGACTCTCCTGTCATGGGAATTGGACACCTATGAAAAATGTTGCCAAATCTGGCTCCCTTGGAAGGTGTTAAGGGAATCTTCGGAACTGCGGAATCTATATATGGGGTCGGTGGTAAGACCTGAAGCTGGTTCAGAGCTGGGTTAAGCGAGATTATTTTTGGGTGCCTATTTCTGGTTGTTTTAGCTATTTCGCTGTTAATTTTTTTTATTTTTAGCTATTCCCTAACCCCCTTCTTTTGCTTTTTTTAGTTTAGTGTTGTTGTGTCCTGTGCGATGTTTCATACACCGCTCTGGGAGTTGAAGATAGGGAGTAGGAAACTATATATTTCATCTAAGTTGGATGAAGAAAGATATGGCAGGGTTATTCTTCTCAGGGGTTAAACATCTGAATAGTCTAATGTATGTTTCCATATAATATATGAGTTTATTTATGGGTAGACTGTCTCTAGTGCCTCTTTGTTTTTTTCCCTTTGGGTAGAGGCTCCTGCTGGGTGTTGGCATATGTATATATGTAATATGTAATATGTTTTATGTTCTATACATTTCTGTGGTATGTTTTTCTTTATACCCTATGGTATGTGGATAATGTTTTTGTTCTATAAATCTGTAAAATCTTAAATAAAAAGTTGAAACTAATGAAAATTCATTGTATACACCATGGTTAACATTTCCAGCCAGCATTTGGGGTTCTTGTGTTTATCTGTTTATTTTTAGCTGTGTAAAAAAGCTGAAGTTGAAATGAACACTGAACTGAATAAGTCAGAAGAGTGACTTATCTTCCTCCACCCCTCTCCCTTCTCACTCTGTTTAGGACCATTTCAAGTGATTCTGCTGATGGGTTAAATGTGCGGGCACTCAGAATTGACTTTGTGTGTACTTGCAGCACATTTCGGACCCCCAGTGCTGTTTAAATGCCAGGCTGTTCTGACTGGACAATGGTCCAAATTGGTCCATTCCACCACCCATACATTACTTTTAGGCCCTCACCATGATGGGTTGCCTCACAGGCTAATAGGCATGCCTGGCTCCTATAGATTTATACCTTTTAACCACTTGCTTACTGGGCACTTAAACACCCTTCCTGCCCAGAGCAATTTTCAGCTTTCAGCAATCTCACACTTTGAATGATAATTACTCAGTCATGCAACACTATACCTAAATGATTTTTTTGTCCTTTTCTTCCCACAAATAGAGCTTTCTTTTGGTGGTATTTGATCATCTCTGGGTTTTTTATTTTTTGTGCTATTAATAAAAAAAGACCGAAAATTTTGAAAAAAAAAGATTTTTACTGCTACATGTCTTTGATAAAAATAACCCAAAATTTTTCGAAATTATTTGGTCTGTGTGAAAATTTTAGAGTCTACAAGCTATAGTGCAAATCATAAAAAATTATCACATCTGATTACACCTGATGTACTGAAGGCCTATCTCATTTCTTGAGACCCCAACAAGCCAGGAAAGTACAAATTCCCCCAAAATAACCCCATTTTGGAAAGTAAACATTCCAAGGTATTTATTAAGAGGCATGGTGAGGTATTTGAAGTTGTAATTTTTTCCCACAATACTTTGCAAAATTAAGATTTTTATTTTTTATTTAAAAATGTTCTCAAAATTGTCATTGTAATAGCTTATTTCTCTCACATGGCATGTGCATACCACAAATTACACCCCAAAATACATTCTGCTACTCCTCCTGAGTAAAACGATACCCCATGTGTGAGACTTTTTCACTGCCTGGCCACATACGGAGGCCCAACATGCAGGAAGCGCCATCCGGGGTTTTAGGAGCATAAATTGCACATCTAACTAGTTGACTACCTATTACACTTTTGAAGGCCCTGGAACACCAGGATAATGAAATTACCCACAAAATGACCCCATTTTGGAAGGCTAACACCCCAACGTATAATCTATGAGGCATAATGAGTCTTTTGAACGGTTCATTGTTTTCCAGAAGTTTTTGGAACACGTGGAAAGAAAATGAAAACGCATTTTTTTTACACAAAGTTGTCCGTTTCTAAGATATTTCCAACACATAGCATTTAGATAGCAAAAATGACACCCCAAAATAAATTCTGCTACTCCTCCTGAGTAAAACGATACCCCATGTGTGAGACTTTTTCACTGCCTGGCCACATACGGAGGCCCAACATGCAGGAAGCGCCATCCAGGGTTTTAGGAGCATAAATTGCACATCTAACTAGTTGACTACCTATTACACTTTTGAAGGCCCTGGAACACCAGGATAATGAAATTACCCACAAAATGACCCCATTTTGGAAAGCTAACACCCCAACGTATAATCTATGAGGCATAATGAGTCTTTTGAACGGTTCATTGTTTTCCAGAAGTTTTTGGAACACGTGGAAAAAAAATGAAAACGCATTTTTTTACACAAAGTTGTCCGTTTCTAAGATATTTCCAACACATAGCATTTAGATAGCAAAAATGACACCCCAAAATACATTCTGCTACTCCTCCTGAGTAAAACGATACCCCATGTGTGAGACTTTTTCACTGCCTGGCCACATACGGAGGCCCAACATGCAGGAAGCGCCATCCAGGGTTTTAGGAGCATAAATTGCACATCTAACTAGTTGACTACCTATTACACTTTTGAAGGCCCTGGAACACCAGGATAATGAAATTACCCACAAAATGACCCCATTTTGGAAAGCTAACACCCCAACGTATAATCTATGAGGCATAATGAGTCTTTTGAACGGTTCATTGTTTTCCAGAAGTTTTTGGAACACGTGGAAAAAAAATGAAAACGCATTTTTTTTACACAAAGTTGTGCGTTTCTAAGATATTTCCAACACATAGCATTTAGATAGCAAAAATGACACCCCAAAATACATTCTGCTACTCCTCCTGAGTAAAACGATACCCCATGTGTGAGACTTCTACACAGCCTGACCACATACAGAGATCAAACATGCAAGGAACACGGTCCGGTGTTCCAGAGACACATAGCATGCACATACCAAGAGTTACACCCCAAAATACATTATGCTGAGCAAAGCGTAAACAAAAGATTACCTGTGGTAATAGTAGCGCAGTTCTACACAGCAGGATAGCACTGGTCCAGGCAGCAGGCAGGGACTTGGTCAGCAACGGCATACACAATTGTCCAGGCAGGGATACTGTCCCGTCAGGGTTAGTGCAGGTGGTCAGTTCATGCACCAGGCAGAGGCATGATGGCATAGGTCCTACAGGCAGAAGTAGGGCCTCGTTCAGGACAGAATGGGGACAGGGGTGGAGGCTTCTCCCACCCAAATCTCTTTGAAGCCTCCGGGCAACCAGACCCTAATCTAGAATGAGAAAACAAAAACAATTGTTTTCTTCATCCAGAAAAACAAATTCTGGAGCCCCTCACATATGTGAGACCCCTGTGCTATGAATCCCACTAGTCCACTGGCAGGGTAAAAGATCAGTCCAAGAGGCAGGCAAAAAGAATGGTCAAACAGTCCAGGGTCAGTTCCAGATCAGGCAGAGGTATAAACAGAATCGGTAGGCATAATCGTGGTCAAATAACAGTCCAGGGTCAGTTCCAGATCAGGCAGAGGTATAAACAGAATCGGTAGGCATAAGCGTGGTCAAATAACAGTCCAGGGTCAGTTCCAGATCAGGCAGAGGTATAAACAGAATCGGTAGGCAGAATCGTGGTCAAATAACAAGCCGGGGTCATAAGCAGAGGTATAAGGGGTGTGAAGGTAAATGGCAGAAAGTGACTAATAATTTAGTGAGGTATGGTAACGGGCGAAACAACCAACTACGCAGAGGGCTGGTTGGGAAGGGCATTTAGGACAATAATAAATGGTGTCTCTTCTCACTCCTGCTTTGGAGCACACCTTGCATCTTTTTTGGCATTTATGGCCTGTTGGTCTGGGAGGGAGTTTATCTGGAAAGTGGCGCTCGTTGAGTTGGCTAACCACATCGGATCGAATGTATGCTGGTGGGTTGCTGGGGTATAAAAGGGCAGTGGTGATTTCCTCCAGGTAGAAAAGGTAGGGTTTGGGTCTTGGAGTGGATTTCCGATATATCACATATGTGTTGTACGCGGCCAAATTGAACAAATAAATTTAAACTTTTTTATACCACTGGTATGATCTTCTTGTAGAAAGGTAGGGTTCCAGCATCTGGTCGTTCAAATCGACACCCCCCATGAACTTATTGTAGTCATAAATGCATTTCGGTTTCTGGATTAGCCCATTCCTTGTTCTGGTCTCAACGAATGTGTTGTTGTGGATGGTAGAAAGCACGTAGACATCCCTTTTGTCCCTCCATTTCACAGCCAGAACTTCCCCTGTACGTAAACTCGCCGTCTCCCCTTTTTCTAATTTTTTGACGACAAGACTTTGAGGAAAGCCCTTCCGGTTCGATCGCACGGTGCCGCATGCTGGGGTTTTTTTTTGGAAAAGGTTTCGGAACAGGGGCAAACTTGTGTAGAAATTGTCCACATATAAGTGGTATCCTTTCTCCAGGAGTGGGTTCAGGAGTTGCCAAACAATTTTCCCGCTGGTTCCTACGTAGTCTGGACAATTAGGGGGGTGTAGCTGGCTGTCCTTTCCTTCGTATACGTTGAAGGCATACGTATAACCTGTGGCTCGGTCACATAATTTATAGAGCTTCACCCCATAGCGGGCCCTTTTACTGGGAATGAATTGTTTTATGCCCAGCCTGCCAGAAAATTTTACTAAGGATTCGTCTACACATATTTGTTGGTCCGGGGTAAACAACTGGGGGAAAATTTCGGAAAAATAATTAAGTAGTGGCCGAATTTTATAAAGTTTATCAAAACTTGGGTCATTTCGGGGAGGGCACTGGGTATTGTCGTTGTAGTGTAGGAATCTCATTATCAATTGATATCTGGACCTGGGCATTTTTGAGGAAAAGATGGGCATGTGGTAGATGGGGCGGTTTGACCAATAGGCACGTAGCTGGTTTTTGTGGTTTAGTCCCATACAGAATATGAGGCCCAAAAAATTTTTAAACTCTTCCACTGTTAGGGCTCTCCACTCGAAGGGACGGGCATAATGAGATGTGGGGTTACTGGAAATAAATTGTTCTGCATAAAGATTGCACTGGGTAACAATTGAGGCAAGCATGTTGTCGGTGAAAATTAAATTAAAAAAGTTAATCGGGGCAAAATTTTCTGTGTCCACCTGGACTCCTGGCTGGGCAGTGAAGGGGGGAATGTTGGCTTCTCCTGAATTAGAAGGAAGCCACAGGGGGTTCTGAAGGGAATAGGGAAGGCTGGCATGGGACCTAACCCTTTGGGACTGAGGTGACACCCCACTGGTACGTGACCTTGCTTGCTGAGGTATTGCGGTACTGGTGGATTACACAGCGGTGCTGGTGGATGGCACTGCTTCCTTAGCAATACGCCTTCTTCTGGCGGGTGGACCCTCCTCCTCCTCTTCTTCTTCTTCTTCCTCGTCCTCCTCTTCTTCTTCCTCCTCGTCCTCCTCCTCGGATGTCTCTTCTCCACTGCTGACTATCGGCTCATAGGTGACGTCAGATTCGTTGTCGGAATTTTCAGGGGAATCCGAATCGCAGAGCTCCCCGTTGCTCTCGTCAGCCGCCATAATTTCATATGCCTCCTCGAGTGAAAAGGATCTTTTAGCCATTGTTGGCACTGATGACACTGACAGGTGGCACTGACGGCAAATGGCACGGACTGATGGCAGATGGCACTGATGGCAGGTAGCACTGATGGCAGGTAGCACTAATGGCAGATAGCACTGATGACAGATAGCACTGATGACAGATGGCACTGATGGCAGATGGCACGGGCAGGTGGCACGGGCAGATAGCACTGATGGCAGGTGGCACAGGCAGATGGCACAGGCAGGTGGCACTGATGGTAGATTGCACTGGCAGGTGGCACTGATGGGAGATTGCACTGGCAGGTGACACTGATGGCAAATTACACTAATTGCAGGTAGCACTAATGGCAGCTGGCACGGGCGGATGGCACGGATGGCAGATGGCACCGATGACACGGGCAGATGGCACGGGCAGATGGCACGGGCAGATAGCACTGATGACAGATGGCACTGATGGCAGATGGCACGGGCAGGTGGCACGGGCAGGTGGCACGGGCAGGTGGCACTGATGGCAGATGGCACAGGCAGGTGGCACAGGCAGGTGGCACAGGCAGGTGGCACTGATGGCAGATGGCACAGGCAGGTGGCACAGGCAGGTGGCACTGATGGTAGATTGCACTGGCAGGTGGCACTGATGGTAGATTGCACTGGCAGGTGACACTGATGGCAGATTGCACTGATGGCAGATGGCACTTACGGCAGATGGCAGGTGGCACTGATGGCAGGGGCAGGTGGCACTGATGGCAGGGGCAGATGGCACTGGGGGCAGGTGGCACTGATGGCAGGGACAGGTGGCACAGGCTGTTTGCACTGGCAGGTGGCACAGGCTGTTTGCACTGGCAGGTGGCACTGGCAGAGACACTGGCGCTGTTTTTAAACTTTAACTTTTTTTTTTTAAACTCACTGTAACCGCTGTCACTCTCTTTCTCTCCTCACACGCTGTGTGTGAGGAGAGAAAGCCGGCGATGAGAGATGATCTCATTTGTTTACAATTGAGATCATCTCTCATTGGACAGCGGGATCGAGTGCTGAATGGCCTCTGCGATTGGCCATTCAGCACGATCTGTGATTGGCTGTGTCCAAGGGACACGGCCAACACAGTTTCTCGCCGATGCGCGCTCACGGGGACGCGCAGGGAGCGGGGAAAGGCTGTCACGTCCAAAGACGTCAACCCGGCGCCTCAGGTTTGCGCTGTTCACGTCTTTGGACGTGACAGGGAAACAAAGTGGTTAACCACTTAAGACCCGGACCTTTAAGCAGGCAAAGGACCTGGCCAGTTTTTGCGATTCGGCACTGCGTCACTTTAACTGACAATTGCGTGGTCGTGCGACGTGGCTCCCAAACAAAATTGGTGTCCTTTTTTTCCCACAGATAGAGCTTTCTTTTGGTGGTATTTGATCACCTCTGCGGTTTTTATTTTTTTGCGCTATAAAAAAAAAATAGAGCGACAATTATGAAAAAAAAAATGCAATATTTTTTACCTTTTGCTATAATAAATATCCCCCAAAAACATATATAAAAAAATTCTCCTCGGTGTAGGCCGATACGTATTCTTCTACCTATTTGTGGTAAAAAAATCGCAATAAGCGTTTATCGTTTGGTTTGCGCCAATTGTTTTTTTACTACCAATGGCGGCGATCAGCGATTTTTTTTGTGACTGCGACATTATGGCAGACACTTCAGACAATTTTGACACATTTTTGGGACCATTGTAATTTTTTACTGCAAAAAATGCATTAAAAATTTACTGTGAAAATGACAATTGCAGTTTGGGAGTTAACCACAAGGGGCCGCTCAAGGGGTTAAGTGTGACCTCATCTGTGTTTCTAACTGTAGGGGGGTGTGGCTGTAGGTGTGACGTCATTGATTGTGTTTCCCTATATAAGGGAACACACGATCGATGACGGTGCCACAGTGAAGAACAGGGAAGCTGTGTTTACACACAGCTCTCCCTGTTCTTCAGCTCCAGGGAACGATCCCGGGACTCCAGCGGCGATCGGGTCTGCGAGACCCGGAGCTTCGGACCGGGTCGCGGACGTGCGCCGCGGGTGCATGCCCGCGACCCACGGCTGGGCACTTAAAGAGGACGTACTTGTACGTGCTTGTGCCCAGCTGTTGCCATTCTGCCGACGTATATGTGCAAGAGGCAGTCCTTAAGTGGTTAACAAGCCCAGTCACTTTAAATTGGGAAATAGAGTCTAATGCCTTGTACACACAACCGGGAAAAAAACGTGCATGTTCAGAATCAAGTATGCAGCCCAAAAACAGCCCAAAGGGTAGCATCATTTAAAAGGAACTTCCGCTTTATAGTCCCGTCGTATGCGTTGTACGTCACCGTGCTTTGGTCGGACGTCTTTTTGCATGAACGTGTGTATGCAAGTCAGGCTGGACAGGAATCACGTCTGGAAAAATGTTGTTTTATTTTCTTAGGGTAAACAGCTTTTGCTGTCATCTCACTTTAACCCCTAATGCTCTATGATGCTATGGCAGTTGTAAAAAAAATATATTGTAAAAATTACATATAAATAGTAAAAAAAAAATGAAAACAAGAAAATCACTTTAAAAACACTGAACACCTATCATTGAAATAAAACTCCTTAACTATTTGTTATTTATCACTATCTACCTGTTTATATTAGATTGAGGAGGAGTATTCTATTGTATTTTTCAGGATGAATTGTACTATTTGTACTCTGTCAGTATTTGTCCTCTCACTTGTTTATTCGCTCCAAAATTGTTCTGGGAGCATTGAATGTATTCCTTTGATATTTATTTAAATAAAAATCTTAAATTAAAAAAAAAAAAAAAAGGGAAATAAAACTCCAAACTTAAAAAATGTATTCCCTTTAACGATGTCCTGAAAAACGTATCAGTTCTCTTTGAATTTTTTTTTTTTGGGGGGGTTGTAGTGAATATATAAGGGCAGCTGGGAACTAAAACATGTTGTCTATAACCATAGAATAACTGAACCACTAACATTAATGATCTTTTGCTAGCCATAATATCTGGCAGAGATAGATCTCTATTTGTAGTGACCCAATGCAGCAGGAGGGATCATCTGTCACTCATGTTAGCGGGCATCCGTCTCCCAGCAGAGATTTTTTATTTAATGTCATTGAAGTAGAAAATGCACTTGCAGTAATTCAGCATGTATACTAATTAAAAAATATTATTTGTGTAGCGTATTGGAATAGCAGTTTCATCAGAATTCATGAACAGAAATACAACACACCATATGTACATGGACATGTTATTTCACCCATCCACTGGAGAATGACTCAGAAGAACAGATTTCCAGGACTGCAATTAGAACAGTTTGAAATGGACTCATATCCTGTATCCAGACAGACCGTAAGCGTTATTCAAAGATTAGCCATGGAAATATTTTACTGATATTTAGAATGAGTAAGTTAACATTTTCAACCAGCTTTTGAAAGAAAATAAAAACCGAAAACATAATTTGGATTATTTACTAAAGACAAAAAGAATATATTTGAATGCAATTACTATTCCAGTACTCAAGTGATGCACTTGCAAATGCTTTGTGCTATATTACCATATAAGATGTTTACACATGCAGATATAATCAGGGCATCTGCACCTGTTGCAGCACAAAGGACCAGTCCTTATGTCACCATGTACAACATTAAAAAGTTTTGGTAACCTAAATATGTCTTGCAAATTTCCATTGCATTTAGGATAAGGCTACATGACAAGAGAACATCCAGTTCTACCCAGCCTGTTCTCCTACCTCTGACAAGGCAGATTGAGTTAGAGGTGCTGGGGGAATCAAAGAAAATACCAGCTTAGCATGGCACAAGGGTTGCATAACCTATGTAGCACTACCCCCGGAGGAGCTGCTGGATTTTTGGGCGGCACATTACCTCATGGCTCCTCCGAATTTCTAGGGGTGAATGATGCATATTCCATATAGTAGAAGTAAAGGCATGTCCATGACAGGTGCTTTTTGCTGTGCTCTTTATTACCCAGCCAGGTAAAAACTGTAAACTGGTGGTGAGGAAAGTAAAGTTGAAGAAGAAAGGAGAATAGCAGATTCAGGCGTGATAATAGGAAACAGTCCTGCTACCAAGCGTGACACTTTTCTCCGCCACTCCCGCCGGAATGGGTTTAGAGTACCCGAACAGGCCTCTCTCACTGACCTGGTATCACTCGGACAATTGTAGGATAAAATCTCTGCCACAGACCCTCCTTGGTGAACTTGAACTTGAGGAAATAGTCTCTGTCACAGACCTCCCTCAGTGACCCTCAGAAAGACACCTGTTCCACAGGCCCTCTCTGGATTGAATTCTTGTAGATATCCCTCCTTGGATAAGTTACGCCTGAATCTCCTTCAACTTGTCGTCCAGGTGCCAACTGACAGGTGATCAATCCCTCAGTGTGGCAGCTACCTTGATCCCCGGTGGTTTGTCCAGGCCCTTTTGGACCGCCAGCCTCTCAATGGCGCTCCTCAGACTGACTCCTTACCGAATAGCAGTACAGCTTGGGATCTTCAGAAGTGGGCACCCAGTCACTCACTAGGTCCCTGTCGCTGTTCAGATGCCCTGGGCCAACATGGTCGTGGAACCAGGAACACCGCCTGGCACGCACGCCCCGGCCAGGTAGGCCATATTGCTGGGGCGCCATGATGTGGTCACCCCAAAGGTGGATGCCACACTGGACTAAGAAGACCCAGATCCAATGGCGTCTGCCTCATAAATACCCCTCCCCAGCATGCACAGCAAGGACAAACCCTCCTGATTGGCTGCTGGGAAAGAGCACCCAAACCTTGACTCCACTGCTGCTACCTGCAGCACCGGGGCTGGAAGAACACCCCAGTACAACAGAATAAGTCCACAGCACAGCCAAGCTGAGACAGAGACCCTGTTTGCACTTAACAATCTGGATCAGAGTTTAACTACACTCTGATCTACCCTTAAATTTAACTAGATAAAGTACACAGGCGCTACACATAGATGATATTTTGGTCAACATGATGCCAACCCAACCAACTTAGGCATGTGCATCGACCCAATTAGCCTAGGATACCTGTTTCAATGCAATGGTTTTCCTGCCAGTGACCCCTTTAAAGTTGTGCTTTGTCATTTCATCATCAGCTACTACCTAATTCTTCCTCTTGCTTTAATGTAGATGTAAACTTTTTAACATACGTATACAATTGCCCTAAATACAAGCACACATGCCATGGCTGCTTTCCTCCAACGTTCATTATTAGTGTGCAAAGCGTACATTGCTCCTGGCTAAGGTGCGTCAACATTTTTCACAGGCACTTCTTGTAATGCCTTGATGTACAGGCAGCCAAAGAACTACATTTTCCACTAACTCTGGCCTTAGAAATATATTACATAGTTACATTGTTCTTAAGTTTCAATAAAGTCACCAGTCCATCTAGTTTATTCAGAGTGTGCAATTGCTAAGCAATCACCTCTAAAAGTTTTTGGAATTTATTAATACTCCCTGTTGACCCCGCCAACTGTGGAAGGATGTTCCACATCCTTACCACTCTAACAGTAAAGAAACCCACAGTTTGAGACTGAACCGCTTCTCATCCAACTTCATTGTGTGGCTGAGTGTCTTTTTTAGAGATGTAGGTTAAATAGTTTCCTCCAAGTGCTAGCGTCATCATTCAAAGACCAAATCCTGTTCCTATAAAGCATGTTATACAGCATAGTGCTTGTGCTGTGTCATTTTGCCCCCATGTGTACCCTGATTATACCCTTCCCTCTGCAAACTGACCACGATAATCATGGCTGCTGAGCCCTGACATCAAGGTCCATTAGCATACCTCTGTCATCCGCAGCCCTGCTATCTTCAGCTCTCCTGTGTCTGTATCCTCTATCCCCCTGCCCCCTCTCCTCCCTGCTTGTACCCACCCCCTGCTCCTCTCCTATCAGCTATCAAATCGTCTTATTCCACGCTGTAACATAATAATGTGTCCCTATGCCTGTGTAATGTAAAAAATCTTCCGATCTATACCTTCTATGAGAGCAGCTCCCGCTGTTTAGCTGAGCTCGGCATACACCCATGGATCCTAAAAGAATTGAGCTCTGTAATTTCAAAGCCTGTGTATCTAATTTTTAGGGATTTTTTAATGACAAGAATAGTACCGCTGGATTGGTGCAGGGCCAATATGATGCCCATATTTAAAAAGGGCAAAAAGTCTTTACCAAGTATCTATAGACCTGTTAGTTTAACTTATAGTTGGGAAGATACTGGAGAGATTAACCACGTTGCAACCGCCCTATAGAGAAAGTACGGCTACAGGGCGGTTGCTCAGCTCTAAGTGGCCGTTAATTAACGGCTCTTAGAGAATCGTTCCTGCGCACGCTCCTGCGCGCGCACACGGGGACTTCCGTGCGCGCCAGGTCCACGGGACCCGTAGCAACACGGATCTCGGTAAACGGCCAATGACAGCGGCCGTTTACCACGTGATCGCTCCGTCCAATGATGGAGCGTTCACAAATGTAAACAAGCAGGGTCATTTACAGTTCATCATTCTCCTCTCCTCACACCGATCCAGCGTGAGAGGAGAGTAATTTGTGACCTAAAAAGTGAGTTTGACTAACTGTGCAGTCCCCAGCAGTGCCCAGCAATGCCCAGCAGTGCCACATCTGTGCCCCAAAGTGCCACATCTTTGCCCCAAAGTGCCCAAAGTGCCACATCTGTGCCCCAAAGTGCCACATATGTGCCCCAAAGTGCCACATCTGTGCCCCAAAGTGCCATCTGTGCCACCTGTACCACCTCTGTGTCAGCTGTACCACCTCAGTGCCATCTCAGTGCCACTACAGTCCACACCAGTGCCACTATAGTCCACACCAGTGCCACTATAGTCCACACCTGTGCTCATCAGTGCCACACCTGTGCCTATCAGTGCCACCTGCCCCCATCAGTGCCACCTGCCCCCATCAGTGCCACCTGCGCCCACCAGTGCTTATCTGCGCCACATCAGTGCCCACGACTGCTGCCTGTGCCCACGAGTGCCGCCTGTGCCCACGAGTGCCGCCTGTGCCCACGAGTGCTGCCTGTGCCCACCAGTGATGCCTGTGTGCTAATCAGTGCCGCCTGTGTGCTAATCAGTGCTACCAGAGCCACACCAGTGCCACTACAGCCTGTGCACACCAGTGCCACCTGTGCTCATCAGTGCCACATTAGTGCCGTCTATGCCCGCCAGTGCCACCTGTGTGATAATCAGTGCCACCAGAGCCACATCAGTGCCACCTGTGCCCCATCAGTGCCACCTGTGCCCATCAGTGCCGCATGTGCCCATCAGTGCTGCCTGTGCCCACCATTGCCACACCTGTACAAGCAGAGCCACACCAGTACAAGCAGAACCACACCAGTGCCACTACAGTGCCCACCAGTGCCACCTGTGCCCATCAGTGCCACCTGTGCCCATCAGTGCCACCTGCCACCAGTATGGCAAACACGTTTTTTTCTACCCAGGAGGCCTACCAACACCTATGCATGACTGATGAGAGCAGCGGGGAGCTCTCTGAGTCCGATTCAGACTATGAACCTGTTATAAGCAGTGGTTCTGATACAGAATCGGAAGAGGAATGTGTGCCCGTTAAAAAAAGGCAGCAGCCTACTACCAGCAGAGCACCGTCCACCTCAAGCACAGTGCTGCCCATTTTAAGAGCAGTGCCGCCCACCTCAAGAGCAGTGCCGCCCACCTCAAGAGCAGTGCCATCCACCTCAAGAGCAGTGCCATCCACCTCAAGAGCAGTGCCACTGCAACAAAGGCCAGGCACCAGTAGGATGTCATCTCAGCCCCAAAGGGATCGGGGCCATGCCAGCCTTCCCTATGGCCTTCAAAACCCCTGTGGCTTCCCCCTAATTCTGGAGCAGCAAATATCCCCCCTTTCACCGCCCAGCCAGGTGTCCAGGTAAACACCGAACATTTTTCCACTCTCGATTTTTTTCATTTATTTTTCACCGAAGAATTATTATCATCTATTGTGGCCCAGTGCAACCTCTACGCACAGCAGTACATTGAAAGCAACCCTGGTTCCAGCTATGCCTGCCCCTTTATGTGGAGAGAACTCACCGTAGAGGAATTCCAAATGTTCTTGGGCCTAACTCTGAATATGGGTCTCTCAAAAAAAAAACAATCCTTCTCCTATTGGTCTACCAAACCCATCCATCACATGCCAGTCTTCTCATCCCGTATGCCCAGATCCCGATACTTCATGATTTTACGGTCCCTCCACTATAATGACAACACCCAGTGCCCTCCCCATAATGACCAAGCTTTCGACAAACTATTTAAAATTCGGCCACTCCTAAATTATTTCTCTGAAAAATTCCCCCAATTATATATCCCCGAACAGAATATCTCCATAGATGAGTCCCTGGTCAAATTCTCCGGCAGGCTGGGCATCAAACAGTTCATCCCCAGCAAAAGGGCCCGATATGGGGTGAAAATGTATAAATTATGTGACCGAGTCACGGGGTACCTCTACTCCTTTCTGGTATACGAAGGGAAGGACTCCCAACTGCATCCCCCCGAATGCCCCGAATACATCGGAACAAGTGGAAAAGTGGTCTGGGATCTGATCTATCCACTACTTGGGAAAGGATACCACCTTTATGTGGACAATTTTTACACCACCCTGCCCCTCTACCTGAGAGACACCCCAGCATGTGGCACAGTACAAGCCAACAGAAAGGGCTTCCCTCAAAAACTGGTGAATGAAAAGCTCAAACGAGGGGAGTCGGCATCATTGAGAAACCAGGAGCTATTGGCTGTCAGGTGGAGGGACAAACAAAATGTCCACATGCTTACCACGATACACGATGACACCTACATGGAAGTTCCCCAAAAAAAAGGCCCAATCCAAAAACCAACATGCATATATGATTACAATTTGTTTATGGGGGGAGTGGACTTCTACGATCAGATGATTAAACCCTACCTTCCCACAAGAAAATCCTGTCAATGGTATAAAAAAGTTTCCATTTATCTTTTCACTTTGGCCATGTATAACAGTTATGTTATTTACAAAAAATCGACAGAAAACCCTGCATCCTATCTGCAATACCAAGAAGAAGTCATCACGCCCTTTTGTACCCTGAAAACCCACCAGAGAATATTCGCTCTGATTCCGTGAGCAGACTCCACGAGCGCCACTTTCCTGAGAAACCCCCCTCCCCTGAAAGAGGCTACAGACGCCAGAAAAAATGCCGTGTGTGCGCCAGAAGAGGAGTCAGAAAAGACACTGTGTATTATTGTCCCGATTGTCCCTCCCAACCAGGCCTCTGTATAGGTGTATGTTTCCGCTGTTACCATACCCTCCAAAATTATTAGGTAGTTCTCATTTCTTGTCATTCTCCTCCATACCCCTTATGCCACTGCACTGTACTGTACATATCTCTGCCTTCTCCGGAACCGACCTTGGCTTGTTATACGACCACGCTTTTGCCTAACGCTTAACTGTACCTACCTCTGCCTGCTCTGGAACTGACCCTGGCCTGTTATACGACTACGCTTTTGCCTAACGCTTAACTGTACCTACCTCTGCCTGCTCTGGAACTGACTCTGGACTGTTTGACCATGTTTTTTGCCTGCCCCTTGGATTTATCTTGCTATGCTAGTGGGAACACAGGGGTCTCACATATGTGAGGGGCTCCAGAATTGTTTTTCTGGATGAAGAAAACTAATTTTTTTAGTTCTCATTTCCGGATTAGGGTCTGGTTGCCCGGAGGCTTCAAATAGATTTGGGTGGGAGAAGCCTCTACCCCTGTCCCCATTCTTTCCTGGCCTGCTACTTGGACCATGTACCTGCTTACTACCAGGACCAATATTTTGGCACTGCTGGCAATGTTTCTACTTGCACTGGCCCTGGACTATACTGTATATGGACAGTATCCCTGCCTGCACTGACTATGGACAATATTCCTGCCTGCTGCCTGGACAATTCCATTCACTGTCGCTGACCACGTCCCTGCCTGCTGCCTGGATCAGGGCTCTCCTCCCTGTGGAAAATTGCACTACTAAAACCACAGGTAATCTTTTTTATTTTTTTACCCATTACTCAGCAGAATGTATTTTTAGGGTGTAATTCTTGGTATGTACATGCTATGTGCTAGAAATATGAAGGGCCTTCAAAAATTGTAAGGAAATTGTATGTGTAATTTATGTCCCTAGAACACCTGATGGTGCTTCTTGGATGTTGGGCCTCTATGTGGCCAGGCTGTTAAAAAAGCTCACACATGTGGCATCGCCATACTCAGAAGGAATAGCAGAATATATTTTGGGGTGTATTGTTTGCCATGTACATGCTATGTGTTGGAAATATCCTATAAATGGACAACTTTGTGTAAAAAAAATGCGTTTTCATTTTTTTTCCACATTTTCCAAAAACATCTGGAAAAAAATGAACAGTTAAAAAGACTTATTATGCCTCAGATTATACGTTGGGGTGTTAGCTTTCCAAAATGGGGTCACTTTGTGGGCGTATCCATTGTCCTGGTGCTCCAGGGCCTTCAAAAGTGTAATAGGTGGTTGGGAGTTGTGTAATTTATGCTCCTAGAACGCCTGAAGTTGCTACTTCAGTGTTGGGCCTCTGTATGTGGCGACGTTATGTAAAAGTCTCACATATGTGGTATCGCCATACTCAGGAGGAGCAGCAGAATATATTTTGGGGTGTCATTTGTGGAATGTGCATGCCATGTGAGAGAAATAACCTGTTATAATGACAATTTGGTGTGAAAAAAAATCAAAATTAAAAAAAACGTAATTTTGCAAAGAATTGTGGGAAAAAATGACAACTTCAAAAAACTAACTATGCCTCTTACTAACTACTTTGGAATGTCTACTTTCCAAAAAGGGGTGATTTGGGGGGTATTTGTACTTTACTGGCTTGTTAGGGTCTCAAGAAATGAGATAGGCTGTCAGTACATCAGATGTGATCAAATTGATGCATTTTCAGTAATTGGCACCATAGCTTGAGGACCCTATAACTTTCACCCAGACTAAATCTTATCCACAATTTTTTTTTTTTACCAAAGATATGTAACAGTATACATTTTAGGCCAAATTTATGAAGAAAAATTACTTTTTCGCAAAATTCTATAATAGAAATTAAGAAATTTTTTTTTTTTTACAAAATGTATGTTATTTTTTCATTTATAGGGAGAAAGATAAAAATCGCAGAGGTGATCAAATACCACCAAAAGAAAGCTCTATTTGTGGGAAAAAAAAAGGACACACAATTCATATGGATACAGTGTTGTATGACTGAGTTATTGTCATTCAAAATGTGAGAGCACCAAAAGCTGAAAATTGGTCTGGTTATTAAGGGTGTTTAAGTGCCCAGTGGTCAAGTGGTTAATAAAAGACCACATAGATGAGTTCTTCATAGAAAAAAACTATTTACAGTAAGCAACAGACAGCATGGATTTATGAAAGACAGAAGCTGTCAGACAAACCTGATTTATTTTTATGAAGGGGTAAGTAAAACCTTGGACAGTGGCGTGGCAGTGGACGTGGTATACTTGGATTTTGCAAAAGCGTTCGATACAGTTCCGCACACACGGCTCATGTGTAAGGTAAGGTCTACAGGATTGGAAATATCAGTCTGTAAATGGATAGAAAACTGGCTAAAAGACAGAATTCAGAGAGTAATGGTTAATGATTCTTACTCTGAATGGTCCAAGGTTATCAGTGGTGTACCGCACGGTTCAGTGCTGGGACCCTTACTTAAAGCGGAGGTTCACCCAAAAATCAACTTTCTGACATTAGATCCAGCATACTGCTAACATCTGCAGTATGCTGGGGTTTTTTTTTTTTGTACTTATCGTTTAATGAGCTGTTGTTTTCCGGCTCCGAGCGGTGGAATCCTGCGGGGAATGGGCGTTCCTAAGCCAAGAGGAGTTGATTGACGGGCTGCTAAGGCATGTCACGCCTTCCGAAAATACCCGAGTGTCACTTCGGGTATTTTCGGAAGGCGTGACATGCCTTAGCAGCCCGTCAATCAACTCCTCTTGGCTTAGGAACGCCCATTCCCTGCAGGATTCCCCGCTCGGAGATGGATAACAACGGCTCATAAAACGATAAGTACAAAAAAATAAAAATAAAAACAGCATACTGCAGATGTTAGCAGTATGCTGGATCTAATGTCAGAAAGTTGATTTTTGGGTGAACCTCCACTTTAATATCTTTATAAATGATATTGGGTCTGAGATCAAAAGTAACATTTCTATCTTTGCAGGTGACACCAAGCTATGTAGTGAAAAAACGTCCTTACAGGATGTCTCCAATTTACAAGTCGACCTCATTGTCTAATTGGGCGACTAAGTGGCAAATGAGGTTTAATGTTGATAAATGTAAAGTTATGCACTTGGAGGCTAAGAATATGCATACATCATACATGCTAGGGGGAGTACAACTGGGGGGATCTGTAGTGGAGAAGGATCTGGGGGTTTTAGTTAATCATAAGCTCAATAATGGCATGCAATGCCAAGCTGCGGTTTCCAAAGCGAGCAAAGTCCTTTCTTGTATTAAGAGAGGTATGGATTCCAGAGAGAGAGATATTATTTTGCCCATGTTCAAATCATTAGTAAGACCTCATCTGGAATATTCAGTTTTGGGCTCCAGTTCTCAAAAAGGATATCGGGGAACTGGAGAAAGTGCAGAGAAGGGCAACCAAACTGATAAGAGGCATGGAGGAGTTTAGCTATGAGGAAAGATTAGAGGAACTGAATTTATTCACTCTGGAGAAGAGGAGATTAAGGGGGAATATGATCAACATGTACAAATACATAAGGGGTCCATATAGTGAACTTGGGTGTTGAGTTATTCACTTTAGGTCAACACTGAGGACAAGGGGCACTCTTTACGTCTAGAGGAAAGGGGATTTCATCTCCAAATATGGAAAGGTTTCTTCACAGTAAGAGCTGTGAAAATGTGGAACAGACTCCCTTCAGAGGTGATTCTGGCCAGCTCAGTAGATTGCTTTAAGAAAGGCCTGGATACTAAGATTTGTAGGTAAAGTTGATCCGGGGAAAATCCGATTGCATCTCGGGGATCGGGAAGGAATTTTTTCCACTGCTGTAGCAAATTGGATCATGCTCTGTTGGGGTTTTTTGCCTTCCTCTGGATCAACTGTGGATATGGAGTTGGATGTATGGGATTGTACTGTGTTTTTTTTTTTTTGTGGTTCATCAATTGTAGACGCGCTCGCTCCTGATGGCTGATTATACACTCTATACACGCCGCTCTACAAAGCAAGGGCCAGCAAGGGGCGGATGTGGTATTGACCAGTTTTTTTTTAATGGTTATCCACACCGCTCTTTACAGCAATGGGCGGATGCGATACAGCCCCTTGCTGTATAGAGCGGCGTGGATAACCAATCAAAAAAGCACTGCTTAATATCACATCCGGCCCTTGCTGTGTAGAACGGCGTGTACTAGTGTATAAGCAGGCTTCAGGCATCGGGAGCGAGCTCGTCTAAGCTGACAATCAGCTGTTGAGGCTTGGAGATTTCTGTAGCCTCCTACTACGCGCTGCGCAGTCGAGGCAGGAACCATATCGATGGAGGAACCAGCTCAACAAGACACCGGCCCTGCCCACTGCAGCTGAAGAGAGAAGAGGAATTAGCTGTGCGCCCGGAGCGGAGCTTATATTAGTACAGATCAGTAGATTTTTTACATAACACAGGCACAGGGACATATGTTATTACGGTACAGAGGGAATAAGACAATTTAATAGAAGTGGGTTAACAACCACTTTAAGTTCTCAAATAATCTCTTGTTCTGTTTAAGGACTTCATGCATCCACCAGCAGCCAAAGTGCAAAATGGAGAGTTTTGACCACTTGGAATGAATAAAGGAATGACACAGAATCTGTTCCACATAAATGTTTTATACTAAAGGATGTTATTTTTCAAAAATATCTAATTTTGTGAACTAAACTGATTAGCCAAATTATGACTTCCTCTTAAAAAAAAGGCAGAGGATACCGTGCCAAAGTACATAACGTTGAAAGATTGAAATGTACTAATCCCCGTACACATGGGCCGAATGCCAGGTGACATTGGGCGTTCAATAAAAACCAGCCAGCAACATTTAGCCCGTGTGTATGGAGCAGATCCAAAAGAAGCAGGCCGCAAATGTTCTAATTTAACTTCTTCCAGCCCACGCTATAGCCAAAAGACGGCTACAGTGCTGGCCTTAATTGACGGGAGGGCATCAGATAGGAGTAAGGGCTGATCGCCTCCCCCTACCACATGATCAGCTGTCAGCCAATGACAGCTGATCACGTGATGTAAACAGAAGATCAGTAGTCTGTATTTTTTCATGCTGTCAGCGTGAGGGGGAAAAAAAAGCCAATCACTGCCTTCTGTCAGAGGGACATTGATCCCTCACACAAAGAGCCATGGCTGCCTCATCTGTGCCCACCAGTGCAGCACCTGCCAGTGCCCACCACTGACACCTATCAGCACCCACCAGTGCTCACCGATGCCACCTACCTTTTCTCACAAGTGCCACCTAGTAATGCTCACCAGTGCTGCCAATCAATGCCCATCAGTGCCTCATCAGTGCCACCGATCAATGCTGCCTATCAGTGTCACCTAGCAGTGCCTACCAGCGCCCATCAGTGCCACCCATCATTGTCCATTAGTGCCACCTACCAGTGCCCATCAGTGCCACCCATGAGGGCCACCTATTAGTGCCCATCAGTGCCTATCAGTGCCATCTATCATTGCCCATTAGTGCCTATAGGTGCAGCCCATAAGTCCCCATCAGTACCCATCAGTGCAACCTCATCAGCACACATTGGAGAAGGAGAAAAATTACCTGTTTTTTTAATTTTTATAACAAGCCATGCAACAGTTTTTTTTTAATTTTCGGTCTTTTCGGTCGGTTTTTTGTTTAGCAAAAAATGTAAAACCCAGCAGTGATTAAATACCACCAAAATAAAGCTGTATTTGTGTGAAAAAAATATAAAAAAATGTCATTTGGGTACAGTGTTGCTTGACCATGCAATTGTCATTCAAAGAATGACAGCGCTGAAAATTTGTCTGGCCTGGAACGGGGTTTAAGTGCCCAGTAAGCAAGTGGTTAAAACAGTTTTGAAATTTACACCATTAAAAGAGTGGTGCAAATAGTGTACTGAACAAGACACAGTTTTGCACCAATTTTTGGGCGGAAACGCAGTTAAAGCTCCTGTATCTTGCACACCAACACCATGTGGAAAATTAACAAATCAGCATGTGCTACCCTTAGGCCGTGTGCGTTTTCTAGGCATTGCAGTGCGGCTCAGGTGCGAATTCAGGCCCATTATCTTCTATGGGCACGCATCTGATTTACAGATGTTTTCATTTCTCTTCAGGATTTCTCTCATTCACCTCAATACAAATTTGCAGCTAAAACTGAGATGATCTGCTGAACAGCTCTCATATCTCTCTGCAGAGATAAAAGAGATGGAATTTGCACCGCACTAGTGTGAATCCAGCCTTATTCATTTGTTGCAGGAAATGCTAATTATGCAGGCATTAAGGAATTCACACATTTAATACTTCCCTGGTTAGTTTCAATACTTGGGCCTTTCAGCACACCTACATATTGTACCTTGACCTTCCAGCCAATTCAGCAGCTTTGTTCATTATCATGGCAGTTTACACTGGTTTATGATTGGTCCACTTTTTCATAGTGTAGAGATTTTGCTGTCTTAAGGCAGGGCCAGCTGGGTTTTACAGTCTGAACTACTTAGCAATTTCGCAGTTTCATTTCCACTTTCTGTACAGAAATGAGACTGAAGACCAGTAATCTAAGAAACAAATTTAGTAAAATATTTAATTAATCAGCTTGCTGTCCCCCCTCACCTATCATTTTTCTGTAGATTGCACCCAAAGTAGTGGTCTGATGTTTGTGTGCTCACATTCCCATGGTATAACCCTTTACACTGACATTTCAAATTAATTTTTTTATTTTTTTTGTTGAAAAGTTCTGTATTATATTGAATTTTTAAAGGGTATACAAAAATTAGCTAACAAGCATAACAAAAAAATAACTAAACAAATAAAGTAAAAATAACATTACAATAGTAGTCAAGTTTGTGCCAGTGCTTTAATCAATTTAACATTTTTTAACTATTGTTTTCGAAAATCTAATCTCCATTTTTCAACTAAATTTAGCTGACATAAGTAGGCCAAGTCACTAAGCTGCATTAGGTATTTTGACTGCAAATGTTATTTTATCTTGCAATAATTTTTTCATCTAAATGTTCTTTTCATACCAAAGTATTGCATAGATGTAGAATATATATTTTTTAATAACATCGCTATTAACCTTGAATTAGTAATTTTTCTATATTAGTTTCACCTTGACTTGTGAATCAAAAAAAAAAAACACCACAAAAATGTATAATATGG
>JAJQKJ010000411.1:0-62221 GCA_029574335.1 Rana kukunoris
CCTGCTACTTATAAATCACAATAGGTAAAATCCAACTAATTAACATGTGATAAAATCCAAGTGATCACAAACAAATGCTAATAAGTGATCAAAAAAACTAATAAAGAATCAAGGAAAATATAAAAAAAACCGTTCACAAACTGGTGTAGATGAGCTTGCCTGATGATAAGTAATCACTACAAAAGTCATGCTGTTTAGATGTAATCCTATTCTCAGACCAATTAATAGAGGATTCGGGGTGCTTTCACATTTGTTCCTATTCCGGGATTGCCTCATGTAGCATGGCTCTCAAATAAACCAGAGAGAATAAAACATAAGCTAATGCTGATTTCTGTGTCTGAAGTATACAAATTAACTCACATTCAAGGAATGAGACGATCAGATACAATGTAGAGCTCCTCAGTCTGTGTCTCCTGGGTAACATCACTAGGCTCCTCCCCGACATGTTGCGTCACTTGTCACATGACTTTTTCAAGGGTGGTATGGGATACCCTTAAAGCCTATAGAAGAGGAATTATAATTCAACAGATCTCTAGGAGGAAGAAGCTTACTAAGGATTGGGAGGTAAAAATAATGGGGAAAGTGACTGATATGGAAAGGGTATATGTTGAGAACCTATCGCCAGATAATCTAGCTAAATTGACTGAAGTACAGCAGTTGTATCGAATATTATCCCTGAAGAAAGATGAGAATAGAAGTTTTCTTTTAAGGCAAGCACAGCATGAGGAAGGAGAAAGTATCGGGCACATGCTGGCCCCTCTGGAAAGGTCTCAGCGCTCCTTGGCATCCACTATGGGCCAGATTCAGGTAGATGGGAGCATCTTTGCTCTGGAGTAACGCTTCTCATTTACGTTACTCTGCCGAAATTTTAGGAGCAAGTCCTGTTATTCATGAAGCACTTGCTCCTAAAGTTGCGGCAGCGCATCGCAAATGAGCCGGCGGAATTCAAATTGGGCGGGTACGGGCGTGTATTATTGAAACTAAGCGCGATCCCGCGGCGAACGTACTGCGCATGCGTCAAGTATCAATACATCCCAGTGCGCATGCTCCAAATTCTGTCAGTGAACGTCAATGACGTCACATCCCCATTCATGAACGTTTTACGCAAGCGACGCAAAATTTTTTTTTCCGACGCGGATTAACGACGGCTATTACTTAACATAGGATACTCCACTAGGGGGCTGCTTTTATCTTTACGTCGCGTATCACTTACGGAAACGTCGGAAAGTCACTGCGTCGCGCCCGAAAACGATCGTGAATTTCCGATTCCCGCTGATTAACATATTTTTTCAGCGTTAATCAGTGGGAACGCCCCCGGCGCCATTTTTAAATTAAATTTGTGATGCGATGGCGAAATTCTATTACGCCGATCGCATCGGAACTCCAACCCGGCGTTTCTTGTTTTCTGGTTACAGAAAACAGAAACGCCGGCTTAAAGTGACAGTTAGGCTGGAGTATCACAGATACTCCAGCCTAACTCTACCTGAATCTGGCCCTATATTGTCTATTGGGACTCTTGCTGGAGAGGTGACCACGTGCCCTGTAGAAATACTACACTGATTTATATAGATCTATGGTGGGAGAGGTAGATAGAGAAATTAGGGACTTTATATGGGGCTTAACTATCCTGCATCTCTCAAAACATGATAGGGAAATGTTGGAAACCTTGATTACTATTGAAGAGCTACAAAAAGAGGTGTCAGCAGCACCCAATCTTGAGACACCCGGCCAGATGGACTGCCAAACGAGATTTATGCTGAATATGGAGAGAATTACTAGAGGTTCTCAATGAGGCATTGAGAAGGGAAGAACTTCTGGCATCCATGACAGAGGCCACGATTATAGTTATACCTAAAGAGAGGGGAAGGATCCAGCACAACCTGCGTCGTATAGGCCAATTATTCTGATTTGTACACATGTAAACATTTTGACAAAAGTATTAGCAAACAGATTAAGTAACATAATCCATACTATAATTCACCCCAATCAATGTGGTTGATCAATGTCATTAAATATTAGGAGACTATTCTTGAATCTACAAATTCCTTTAGAAGAAAGAGTCCTAGTGCTGTGCACAGCGTCAAGTGGCAGTACCTTTGTGAGACCTTGTCAGCTTTTAATATCGGCCCAGTGTTCGCAAAATGGGTAAAACTGTTGTATACGGGCCCAAGGGTGAAATTAAGGATCAATGAAGGAATCTCTAAATAATTCCCACTGGCTTGGGAGACAAGGCAGGGGTGTCCTTTATTGCCCCTCCTTTTTGCCCTGGTGGTGGAACCACTGGCCATAGCCATCAGAATAGCGGGAGATATAGGGGCTTCAGAAGGGTGGTGGATAAGAAAAATATTTTGCTTAATGCGGATGATATTCTTTTGTTCCTTGGAGATATGAGTCAATCATTGACAGCAGCAATGGATGTCATACAAAGATTTGTCTCATTCTTTGGGATCTCCATCAACTGGGAGAAATCGTTTCATCCTCCGGTGGATGGTGTAGTGCTGGGAATACCCGAGAGTGCTGGACACTTACAGATAATGGAGAGCTTTAAATACCTAGGAATGAATATAACAGCAAACCCCCGGTTGTACATAGCAGAGAACTTGGAGCCCCTGATAAGTTAATTTAGAACAAAATGTGGTACATGGTGGCGTCTCCCTCTGTCAGTGATGGGCCAGTGTAGCCTGATCAAAATGGTATGGCTGCCTCAGCTCTTATATATCCTCCATATCTCGCCGGTTTGGATAACTGGAATGTGGTTTAAGAGATTGGAGGGCCTCTTTAGGGATTTAATTTGGAGGAAAAAGGGTACTGTTTGAGGGTGCTGCAGCTGCCAAGAGATAAGGGAGGTTTGGCTGTGCCGCACACCTGGAGTTACTGTTTGGCAGCTCAGTTACAACAGGTGGGGGGTTGGGAGGGGTGTAACCCTGCCACTAGCTCTATATCACAAATATTGTTAACATGTACCCCACATACATCCCTGATAGAGGCGTTTTAGAAGCGGAGTCACTTGGGGGGAGAAGACCAATGGCCTTTGGTAAAAATTATTGCTGAAAGTATTGAACACAATAGATCAGTTTTACAGTATTCGGTATATAATGAATTTACACCTATCTGGAATAATGTGAAGTTACTGGAGCTTGAGGGGTTAGAGGGTTTCTCCAATTGGAAACAGAGGTGGGTGGTTAGATTATCACAATTATACACAACAGGGTTTCTGAAGACATTTCAGGAGTTGAGGCAGGAATTGGGGCTTTTAAATAGAGACTCTTTATCAGTATCTACAGCTAGGGCACGCTTTTAACAGCACTGTTTAACCACTTCGGGTCCGCGCTATTGACAGAATACGTCAACAGCGCGGACCTGAGGCGGGGGTGTGGGTCACGTCTTTGGACGTGATTTACTTGTAATTCCTGCACGTGCCACAGGGTGGAGCGCAGCCAGGAAAAAACAGTCCTGACGCATCACCGAGGATTCGATGCGTGTACCCGGCGGCCGCGATGTCCGTCAGGTACACACGATCGGCGGTGACAGATCAGGGACGTGGAGCTCTGTGTGTAAAGGGAAATGAGACAGATGCTGTTTCCCTTGTACATAGGGAGACAGCATCGATCACCTCCCCCAGTCACCCCCCTCCCCCCACACAGTTAGAACACATCCAGGCAAAACATTTAACCCCTTCCTCACCCCCTAGTGTTAACCCCTTCAATGCCAGTCACATTTATACAGTAATTAGTGCATATATGTAGAAATGTGAATGGCGCCAAAAATGTGTCAAAAGTGTCCAATGTGTCCGCCACAATATCGCAGTCCCAATAAAAATCGCAGATCGCCGCCATTACTAATAAAAAAAAAATATTAAAAAAAAATCATAATTCTGTCCCCTATTTTGTAGGTGCTATAACTTATTATAGCAACAAGTAAAAAATATATATATATTTTTAAATTGTCGTTCTTTTTTTAAAAACCACACGGGCGATCAAATACCACCAAAAGAAAGCTCTATTTGTGGGGAAAAAAAGGTCGCCAATTTTGTTTGGGTGCCACGTCGCACGCCCGCGCAATTGTCAGTTAAAGCGACGCAGTGCCGGAAGCTGAAATTTCGCCTGGGCACGAAGAGGGTTTATGTGCCCAGTAAGCAAGTGGTTAAGGAGGAGAAACCAAAATGGAGTAGTATCCCTATATTTATAACCGTGGTGAATGCTCTCTTCCTAAAAGGGGTTAACATCAAAACTGTATCAGAATATATATCTGAACACATTGGAAAAAGACTCCCAGCTATTAAGCAGTGTAAAATGGGAGATGGATGTGGGAAAACTTACAGATGTTCAATGGAATAGTATTATGGCCTCAATAGATCAACTTTCTCTCTCACTAACTTTATGGCTTACGCAGTTCTACATCTTACCCAGAAAAAATTTTTTATGTTTGGGAGACGCCCAGACACATTCTGTCCCAGATGTGGAAGTACGTTGGGAGATATAATACATATACTCTGGAGGTGCCCCAAGCTGCATATGTATTGGAAGGTGGTGATATATAAAATAAATCTAGTTTTCCAAACAGACTTGGGTTTCGACCCGATGATATGCATTTGGGATACCTGGAGCAGAGTGTGGGACCCGGGGGCACTGAGAATAGCTGTTTTGAGATGCCTGTATCAAGCCAGAAAGGCAATTACCTGTACAGTAAGTGGATAGACTCTAACCCACCATCTATAATGGAGTGTCAGAGAGGGAATAATAACACAATAGTATGAGAGAGCCTGATTTATAGGAGTGGAGATAGAGGTAGATTTAAAAAGTTATGGAATAAATGGATAGAAACTCCAGGTTTGATGCCTGAGGGAGCAAATCTTTAGAAACTTTTTGAACTTGACCCAATTTTAAATAACACGGGAATAAGGCGGGGAGGGATGAGTAGTTAAATGGGAAGATATGCCACTAATGTATGTACGAAAAAATTTCTGTATATAGAAATGCTTCTTTACTGAAAACATTTTTAAAATAAAGTAAAGTTGATTGTGCTGTACTACGGGGGGTCACTGTGCCTGTACTACGGGGGGGTCACTGTGCCTGTACTACGGGGGGATCACTGTGCCTGTACTACGGGGGGTCACTATGCCTGTACTATGGGGGGGGTCACTGTGCCTGTACTAGGCGGGGGTCACTGTGCCTGTGCTATGGGGGGGTCACTGTCTGCCTGTACTACAGGGGGAGAGAGATGTGGATATTACAGTGGGGGAGATTTTTTTTTTGCTGATCCGAAAAATGATCCGATCCGTGACTCCTGATCCGAGGAACGATCCGAACCGTGAGTTTTTTGATCCGTTGCACCCCTACAAGCAAAGCAAGATAGTTCAAGCCGTGATTTGTCATAATTGTGGTGATTATGGCTTATGCCCTATACACACGATCGGTCCATCCAATGAAAACGGACTGATGGATTTTTCATCAGTTATCCAATGAAGCTGTTAAAAAAACGATTGTGTCAGAACGCGGTCACGTAAACCACGTACGATGGCACTAAAAAGGGGAAGTTCAAATCCAAGGGCTCCACCCTTGGGGCTGCTTTTGCTGATTCCGTGTTACTGCGCGTTAGTAAAAGTTTGGCTAGAGCCGATTCACGCTTTTCAGTCTCTGTGCTTTGAAGATTGTTTTCTGGTGTTCAGTTCGTGCTTGTGGGTTTGTATCTGTCTTTCAGTGCTTGCAGTCAGGTCGTATCTGTTTTGCAGTGCGTTCCTGTCCGCTCGTTTTCTGTTTTTCAGGTCGTTCTTTATAGGCCTTGCTGTTCCTGGGTGCGTTCTGTTTTAAGTGCGTTCTGACCAGCTGACCGGTTTGAAGCCATGTTGGAAGTGTGTTCTCATTCTCGAGTTCGTGCTGCGTATGGGCTGTCTTCGGCAGTTCGTAATGTTACTGAATCTGTGGCCGTGAACAGGGCGAGGAGGAGTTCATGGGCCAAGAATTGGTTGTGCCAGCGTGACCAATTCTCTCATATGCCTCTGCTTAATGAAATCCAGGAGACTAACCCTGATGATTTCAGGAACTTTCTCTGTATGACGGACCCCATTTTTCACCATCTTTTGGATACTCTGTCCCCCTATATCACGAGGCAGGACACTGTGATGCGCCAAGCCATCACTGCCGAGCAGAGGCTCATTGCCACGTTGAGGTACCTGGCGACTGGGAGAAGCCTGCAGGACCTCAAGTTCTCAACAGGCATTTCCCCCCAGGCGCTTGGGATCATCGCGTTCTGCCATCATACAAGTGATGCAGAAGGACTATATTAAGGTAAGTTTTCTCCTTTAACATCACAATCTATGGGCCAGATTCTCAAAAGAGATACGACGGTGTTTTTTTCAGATACACCGTCGTATCGCAGTTTTTTTTCAATGGGTATCTATGCGAGTGATTCTTAGAATCACTTACGCATAGATACACTAAAGATCTGACAGGTGTAAAGCAATTACACCGTCGGATCTTAGATGTAATGACAACGCCGGCCGCTCGGTGGCCTTTACGTTGTTTTCTCATTTGCCTATGCAAATGAGCCTAATACGCTGATTCCCGAACGTTTTTACGCCGCCCCGTCGTCGTTTTACGTAGGTTGCGTACGCGTAAGGTTACCCCTGCTGTATGAGGGGTATGTTTCCGAAGTGCCGTCGTTGCCATGTTAAGTATGGCGTCGGGTCAGCGTCGTCTTTTTCCGTCAGTTACGTCGTTTTACTAAGTCAGTCGCGAATAGGGAATTGCGTAAGTGACGATCACATCGTTTTTGAAGTCGGTTTCAACGTCGCTTTCTGACGTGAGCTGGAGCATGCGCACTGGGCTTTTTTCCCGGCCGGCGTATGCGCACTTCGTTTGACGCGGGGGCGCGCTTAATTTAAATACAGCACGCCCCCTCCTTCAGTATTTGAATTACGCGGCCTTACGACCCTGCATTTACGCTACGCCGCCGAAAATTACGGAGCAAGTGCTTTGAGAATACGGCACTTACTCCAGTAATTTGCGTAGACATAGTGTAAATGCGATACGATACGCAACGCCGCCAGATACGCAATTTTTTGAGAATCTGGCCCAATGTCTTTAATGTATGCTAATGTCTTGTATTTCTTGCATCATTCCCTAATTACCATGATTGTAATATGCTGTGAATGCCCCCTTTGTCCCCATGCATGCTGTAAGCTTTTAATGCTCCTTTTTTGGCCTACATGCATATTTCCCTTCACTAACCTCTCCAGCATGCTATGCTAGGCCCAAACACACCTAGCCTAGTCTTTTTCAAACTTGTCTTTTGTCTGCTCCATTGTAGTTCTGCCCCCCCCCCCCCCCCCTTAAAATGTGTCTTGTTTCTCATTCAATTTAGGCAGAGTGCTAGAGGTTTTTTTTTTCTGGGCCCAAACACAGCTAGAACCCCCCCCCCCTCCTTAAAACGTGTCCCAATGTCTTGTTTCTCATTCCATTAAGTAAGACTGAGTGCTAGAGGGATTATTTTTCTGGGCCCAAACACAGCTAGAATCCCCCCCTTAAAATGTTTAATGGGCCATCAGAGGGGCGAGGAGTCTGATAAGAGGGCCTATTTTATTTTTGGCCGGAAATACTCACTCAAATAAATGTTATCCTGATGTTGGACAAGGATGTCTTTTTGTAATCTGATTGCAATGTTTATGTGCCAAAGTACTATTTTTTCTTTTTGTTTGACTCCACAGTTTCCTTCCACACCACAGGAATGGCAGACTGTGGCATCCCATTTTGCCCAGCGGTGGGACTTCCCTAACTGCGGAGGGGCAATTGATGGGAAACACGTCCGCATAGTGCCGCCACCCCGTTCAGGGTCATACTATTTTAACTATAAAGGTTTTCATAGTATAGTGTTGATGACAGTGGTGTCGGCACAGTACGAGTTTCTGTATGTGGATGTGGGGAAGAACGGCCGGATGTTCGATGGCTGAGTATTCGCGCAAACGGAGTTTGCCCAACGTCTCCAGACTGGTGGCCTGGCACTTACACTGGATGAAGATAATGTGGACATTTTCTCCCCAACTAACCCTGGACTTACATACAGTATTCTGACATATTTCTGCCTTACAGTGTCCTGCAAATACTTCTAAATACCTGATATAATAATTACCCAAATACTGATTGTCAGTAATTTATCCCTGACAATCTTCTAAGGCCTCGTACACACGAGGGGATATGTCCGCTGAAAACGGTCCGATGGACCGTTTCAGCAGACATCTCCGCTCGTGTGTATGGGCTAGCGGACAGATTTGTCCACCCGACAGATTTCAAAGCATGCTTTGAAATCTATCCGGTGGGGATCTGTCCGCCCGACATGTCTGCTGGTTAGTACACTTACCAGCAGACATGTCGGCCCCCACCGCCGCCGCGCCGCTGCCGAATGGATTCGGCGCATGCGCGGAAGTGTTTTACTTCCTGGTGCGGTGACGTGGCGGTGACGCGGCGGCGTCAACGTCACCGCCGCGTCACCGCCACGTCACCGCGCCTTCCGGCGGCGGGGAATTTGATCCGATGGTGTGTACACGCCATCGGATCAAACACTCCCGATCGGACATATCCGATGGAAATGGTCCGCGGACCGTTTTCATCGGATATATCCGATCGTGTGTACGCCGCCTAACTGTTTACTTAATTAAGGGTATATATATATATATATATCTTTATTTATCCCAAATGGCAGCTGACAATAATGGTTTGGGGCTCTCCGAACTGACCAATGAGGTGGTGGATTTAGATGCCTCCCATCTACTATCCACGGTCCAAATCCAGGACCTAATTACTAAATCCATTCAAGCAGCCTTGGCTGCCAATGCTATAAATCAGATGCCAGTGCCATCCGCCTCAGGATGCGCCCCTACTAAGGGTAAAGCGTCCCAAAAACTAAAGCACCTAACAGTGCACTTCGACTCCCCGGCAGGGGAAGTTTATAATATGCCCCAGGCAGAATCCGAATCGGTCTGCCGCACCCCGCATGTACCTGTTCAAACTCGACCCTTGAGCCCCAAGGAGAATAAAAAAGGGCAAAAATCCGCCAGACGGATTAAACCGGACTCGTTTGAAACGTCTGATGAAGAGTCCGAGGTGTCTGACAGGGCCGAGGCCTCTGACTCAGACCTGGATGGCGAGGATGATGCAGGGTTTACGGCGGACTACCATGATGCCAGCACTGAGGTGCCACATACAGCCATCCTGGACTCACAAGGTCAATCCTTATTTAACCCTGACGAAATTTCACACCCTCGCTCGGGGGATTGGGCTCCGTTACCCCACGTGGCCCAATATCTTGAACTTTGGACGAGACGGTCCTTGGACAGGGTGAACCGCAACAAGTTACGTGCGGAATGCCCCAGGCCATATGTGGCGAGCAAGGTTGCAGTCACCCCGGAAATAGACCCGGTGCTCCTCAAATATCTTACGAGGTCCGGTAAGTACCCAAAAAAGGGTATTGAAAGGTCCTTTAAAGCCATTCAGGACCACATACTGGACCTTCTAGGCCCGCTCACAAAAATGTTAAATTTATCGGAGCAAGTGGCTTCATCAGCCCAACCAATCGACCTGACACAACTTAGGGGCTGGGCCCAACGCGCGATATGTTTGCTGGGTACCGCAAACACAACTTGCTCAGTGGAGCGTCGCCGCTCCATCTTGATGAAATTAGATTACCCAACTCAGCCATCTAGTGGAGAATGAACCAGGTCTCTCAGCCGAGGGTCTCCTGTTCGGGGACGATCTGTTAAAAAATATCAATAAATTTGTCAGCCTTTTCTGGATAAAGCACAGACCTCGTTGAGGAAATCACAACCTGGCAAGGTTTTTGGAAAGGCCGGTAGAAACAGAGGGCGATCTACCGGTCGCACTGCCCCATACAGGCCCTATTCAAGACCACCAAGCCAGCAGTTCACTCCTGCTCCACAACCATATGCCATGCCCATGGCCCACCCAGCTCCCTTCTTTCCCCCCCGAGGACGCCCCTGGAAAAGACGCGGAGGACGTGGATTTCCCAGGTCTAGACCACCGACCGGTGAGTACATTCCCACATTCAGTTCCACATACACTGGTGGGGGGCAGGCTAATGTATTTTTCCCACGTCTGGTCCACGATTTCGGCAGATGCATGGATCCTCAATACGGTGACGGGCTACCGGATAGAGTTTTTGTCTCTCCCGACCCTAAATGTGATACCCCACCCCATCCATTTTTCTTCCCAAAACATGGAGCTGATAGACGAAGAGCTCAAGGAGCTTTTGTCCAAAGGGGCGGTTCAGGAAGTAGATCCCCTCTCACTCGGCTTTGTCAGCAACATCTTTTTAGTAAAGAAGAAGGACGGCGGCTACCGCCCTGTCATAAACCTGAGAGAGCTCAACCAACACGTGGCTTACCGCCATTTCAAAATGGAAGGTATCCATCTGTTGCGCGATCTACTCTGGCCGGGAGGCTGGCTAGTAAAAATAGACTTAAAAGACGCATATCTCACTGTCCCTATGCACTACGAATCTCAGTCTTTCCTAAGATTTCAGTGGAAGGACCGAATGTGGCAGTTCACCTGCCTCCCATTCGGATTGTCATCGGCCCCCTGGTGCTTCACCAAACTACTCAAACCGGTAGTAGCCGCTTTGAGGAGCAGAGGTGTACGCCTAATTATCTATCTGGACGATCTGCTTATTTTGGCACGCTCCAGAACACAAGCCCTCTTGCACAGCCAATGGACGGTCTCTTTATTAATGGAACTTGGATTCCTCATCAACTACAAGAAATCCGTCCTGGATCTCTCTCAAGAGATGGAATTCCTGGGGTTCCTAGTAGACACCAAACAGGCTATACTTCTATTACCGAAATCAAAACTGGCTCTGATTCGCAAGGAAATCAGAGCCACACTACGCAAAGGTCTAGTATCCCTACGTGTGATTGCTCGCATAGTAGGCCTTTTGTCGGCCTCCATCCAAGCAATATTTCCAGCCCCCTTACACTACCGGGCTCTACAGAGACTCAAAACACTCCATTTACGTCAAGGGCTACGTTACGCGGACGAAGTTCCGTTAGACCCAGAAGCAATAGAGGAATTGCTGTGGTGGCTTCGCCACGCCGTGGCATGGAACGGCAGAACGATATTCAATTCCTATCCCGATGTGATCATAGAATCCAATGCGAGTCGCCAAGGCTGGGGTGCCCGATGTGGCCAATTCACCACAGGAGGGAAATGGTCCGTGGAGGAATCTCTCCTCCATATCAATGCCCTAGAACTTCTGGCAGCATATTTTGCGATCAAGAGCTTTCTCCCTCACACTTCCAACAGATGCGTACTCTTACGCATGGACAACGTGGCGGCGGTGCAGTATATCAACCGCTTAGGTGGCACGAAATCCAAGGTGCTGGCGGACATGGTGTCCGAGTTTTGGCAATTCTGTCTCTCAGTAAATACCACCCCAATAGCGGAATACCTCCCCGGGATATCCAACGCAGTTGCAGATTGGAACTCTCGCTACCTTACGGACTCCAGCGACTGGACGCTGGATCGTACGGTCTTCCTTGCACTACAAACCCTGTGGGGTCCATTTCATACAGACCTCTTCGCCTTGCGCCTCAACCGGCAACTACACCACTTTTACAGCTGGAGGCCGGACCCGGAGGCGTCAGCAGTCGACGCGTTCCGACAAGTCTGGGCGCGGGGGACACACTATGCGTTCCCTCCGTTCAATATGATCACCAGAGCCCTTCTTCAGGTGGCAAGTCAGAAGGCGACGGTGGTGTTGATCACCCCCTGGTGGCCGACACAACCATGGTTTCCCCTTCTCCTGGGATGTCGATCGACTACCCCCGATTACTCCCCTTCTCCCTTCATCTACTGTCGAACGCAACCAAGGGTTACCACCCCCTGATACTGAACGGCAACCTTCCTCTCTTAGCGTGGTTGGTCTCGGGGTCGAGGACACCGATAACACTATTTCACAATCGGCTAGAGACCTCCTCACCCTGGCCTGGGCCCCAGGGACTAGATCGGCGTACAGATCTGCCTGGACTCTGTGGGTTCGTTGGTGTGATCAACGGCAAATTGATGCCGTTCAGGCACCTGTATCAGCTGTAGTGAACTATCTAGCAGACTCTTATGAGGCTGGTAAATCCTATAGTTCACTGAATGTCTATAGATCTGCCATCTCGGCTTATCACTGTCCAGTGGATACTTTACCCGTAGGTAGGCACTCTTTGGTGTGTAGGCTCCTCCGGGGGGTAAAGTTCAAACGCCCCCCTCGTCCTAGATACCAATCTACGTGGGATGTCGCTCGGGTTCTGGAACTCTTCGCCACTTGGGAGGACAATGACGTCCTCCCTTTGAAGTATATTTCTATCAAACTATCTACCCTTCTATGCCTGGTTTCCATCAAATGGGTCTCAGATGTTAAGGCACTTGACATATCCCGGCGTCAATTCTCGCCGGAAGGAGTACGGTTTTCCGTGGTTCGTAGGACGAAAACGGGAATTCATACAGTGTTTTATCCCTTTTTTCCGGATCATCCACACATTTGTGTGGTTCGATGCTTACAACAATACGAGTCTCGGACTGCTACACTACGGTCAACCGCTCATACCCAACTATTGCTTTTATATGTGAAACCTCACTTCCCAGTGTCCTCGGCTTCATTGGCCAGGTGGGTGAGAACGGCCATGAAAATGGCCGGGATCGACATTTTGCTCTTTGGTGCTCACTCCTCAAGAGGTGCCATGGCTACTAAAGTGGTCTCGTCAGGCGGGTCACTCTCGGACTATTTACTGGCGGCAGATTGGTCGTCGGAAACGATTTTTCGACAGTATTACTTCCGGCCACAAAGCCATGTCTCTACTTCGATACTTTAAGGTTATATACTTGCATGTATAGTACAATGTATGCTAGCTTTAAACTTGCAAGATATGAAGCCTCCTGTCTGAGATATAATTCGGGATTTTCCTAGCTAATATGACGGAAAATCTGAGTTATATGCTGACAGGAGGCGAGTATCTTCCCACCCTACCCACCCCTATCACGATATGTTTCTTGTTTCAGGTTATTGAAGGGTGGAGTCTACGTCTACACGGACGATAATGAAACATTCCGGAGTTCCCGAATGACGATTATTCTGTTTTTGTTCCAGTTGAACACAGTTCTGATCGAATAGAAAGCGAACTATCGACCATGTTGAAAATGGCCCAGTTGGCCCGACTTCCAGAATCGGAGGAGGAGTCCCCGATCACCTTGAACGTGGTCCACAACGACAAGGTTACATGATGTTCCAGGATCGCACAAAGAAAGAGGAGGAGGAGACCCAGACAGCCCCTTATATAGAGACTATGACCTAGGGGAGGGGACCCTGGGGCTGCTGGGTATTGTAGTTCTAAAGAAGTTTTTTTCTCTATTATTAAGAAATGAATGTTCTGTTTTCTGCTAGGGGCATTAAAAGAAAGTTTTAATGCAAGATACTCGCCTCCTGTCATCATATAACTCAGATTTTCCGTCAAATTAGCTAGGAAAATCCCGAATTGTCACAGTAATCACTCACCTTTTAAATGTACAAACTGGTATTGAGCATAGAAAGAAGAAGCCACACAATTTTTTCTTTTTTTGGGGGTTTTATTCTGTGCACAACTTGTGCAATCTTAAAATTTTCAGGTCGCAAACTCCCTTTTTTTTTTTGGTGGGTTTTATTCTGTGCACAACTTGTGCGTTTTTTTAATTTTCAGGTAAAACAAATATATATATATATATATATATATATATATATATATATATATATATATATATATATTATTTATTTTTTGGCCTAAAACCAGGCTTTTTTAAAACAAGCAAATATCTACAAACAATGGAACTTACAAAGTTCAACCTTATTAGAAACACATGTGATGGGGTGATGTCACCCCGGAACAAGCCAAAATTTGAAGATGCACACATTTTGTGCGGCAAAATGGGGATTTCTATCCTGATTCCATACCAAATGTCAACATGTACTTGAGTAGCGAGGAAGGGGTTGCACCCACATAGCACAGACATAGATATCCTGTGATGGCAGATAGCACATGTTGACACACTGTGCGCATCTTCAAATTTTGGTTTGTGGATTTTCCAATGCAAAATTTGGCTCAAAACACAACATCGAAAAATGTTTGGGGGGAAGGGGGGGTCAGTCTACTATTCGCCCCATCATGTCAATGATGTTTTTATATTTTTGTTCAATGACATTCATCCTATTCCTAATAATGTCCATTTCACTACTGCATTCCATTATTTCTTGTATCACAATCTTTGCACTAGCACTGGAGAAAGGTGTACTAGTAGATGCTGTGACACCACCATGTTCATCCCCTAAAAACAAAAAAAAAGGGTTTATTAGAAATATGCAGGCCTACATCTCTTTTTATCTGAAGCTGTGGTGACAGACACTGACCTGTTGTGCTGATAATCTCCACCTCCCCTTTCTTCACCTCTCCTTCTTCCATACCTCCTTCTTCCACACCTCTTTCTTCCACACCTCCTTCTTCAACCTCTCCTTCTTCAACCTCTCCTTCTTCAACATCTCCTTTTTCAACATCTACCTCCTCCATATGCTGAGGTTGGTGGTGTTTTTCATGTCTGTGCTTCCTTGCCTCCTCCAAATGGTGTCCTCCCATTCTTCTATCCTCTAATAAAATGAAACAAAATGTATACTCAGCACACAGATATTGTAGGGCAGAAATACTGCTGGAATACTGACAGTTTTTGTCAAAGTCACACACATGGAGGCACCCCCAAAGTATCCTTTGTGTGAGACCCTAATTAAAAGTTGTTTTTTTTTGGGGGGGGGGACACACAGGTGCTCCTGAGTCCAGATGTGTAACCAGCTGCTTATTAACCTCTCCCTTACACTGAATGAATACGGTTTGCTTTTCACATTCTAGTAAGTTCGAACAAACACATCATCTTTACAACAATGTTTATAAACGTTGTTTTCTGCCAAATAGGCATGATCACGTGTGGTTTTCCTGGATCTGCGGAAAACATCGGATTTTGGAGGAACGATGTTTACTACGAACGTAAAAAATACTACACTTTGGCCACTAACCTGAAAGTTGCCATGTTTACAAGTACAACCAGGCCAAACAAGCACATGGGTAAAAACATGAAATTATATCATACAGAACATTGCAAAAAACACATGAAAAATATGTACTTTTGTCAATAATTTTCTTGATCTTCCTATACTGCTTAGGCTCGGGCAAATTTCAGGTCAGACCACCTTTTACGGAGCTGCTCCTTGGACCTCCTGACCCCAAATTTATGGTAAAGACTCCTCGCCACTTTGTCCATTATTTGGGCCTTCCTCAGATTAGGGGTGTGGTATGGGCCATGATCGCCATCGTAATCTTTCCTCTGCAGTATGTCCACCATCTCCATCTCTTCAAGTGACATATTTGTTGCTTTGTATAATCTGGGACTGGATCGTGACATCCCCGCCTCCGGGCTTTCCTCGTCGGTACGGGGTATACGACGCACATGTGACACTGCCATATTGTCGTTTCACACTGAGAAGGGGAGTGGAATAGAGGAAAAAGTCTGTCATGGGCGGGCGAAAAGGGCGGCGTTTCACTCATGTGCAGCATATATAATGAGAACGACGTGACTACGTTGGTTACGCGGAGTAAGTACGAGCGGAAGTGCCGACCGACTGAAACAAAGGTAAAAATGAAAATGGGGCCAGCAGTGGCCTATATATACTTGAGTCATGATATCAAGGCAGGGATGGCGGGTTTATGTTAATTGGACTCTTGACCAATTTAATCTTGGGGCCTCCCATGCAATTTTGCTCTCCATCTGCTCTGAGATATCTACAATATATATATATACTGTATATATATATATATATATATATATATATATATATACGAGACTCAAAAACAGATTATTTTACTGTGTATCAGATCAGGCAATGATTGTGATTCTTGGACAGAGGTAATTAAGTAGTGTATCATCTCATCAATGCAGAGGGGCATGATATATACACATGAGTGGTGCCTTGATGAATGCTCTCATTACTTTAGCCTTTTAATGCCACTTATTTATTTAAATGTAAACACAGGGTCTGCAGGAAAATCAACATTACACAACAACGGGGCAGAGGTGGGCAGCATGTAGTGGCAGCAGTAGACACTATGGGCCAGATTCTCAGAGGCGATACGACGGGGTATCTCGTTTTTTTTTTCCTGGGTATCTATGCGAGTGATTCCTAGAATCACTTTGGCATAGACACAGGTGAAGATCCGACAAGTGTAATTGTATTACACTTGCGGATCGTAGATGTAATGACAACTCCGGCCACTAGGTGGCCTTTACGTTGTTTTCTCATTTGCCTATGCAAATGAGGCTACTACTCCAAATTCCCGAACGCTTTTACGCCGCCCCATCGTCGCTTACTTCGTTTTCGTCCACGTAAGGTTACCCCTGCTAATATGAGGGGTAACCTTACGCAGTACCGTCGGATGCCGTCGGGTGCCGTCGGGTGCCGTCGGATGCCATGTTAAGTATGGCGTTGGGTCAGCGTCTGCTTTTTCCGTCGATTACGTCGTTTTACTAAGTCGTTCACGAATAGGGCATTGCGTAAGTGACGATCACGTCGTTTTGACGTCGGTTTCAACAACGCTTTCCGACGTGAGCTGGAGCATGCGCACTGGGCTTTTTCCCCGGCCGGCGCATGCGCAGTTCGATCGACGCAGGGGCGCGCTTAATTTAAATACAAGCCGCCCCCTTTGAATTACGCGGCCTTACGCTGGGCCATTTACACTACGCCTCCGCAAACTATGGAGCAAGTGCATGGAGAATACGGCACTTGCTCTGTTAAGTTGCGGCGGCGTAGTGTAAATGGCTTATGCTACGCCAGCGAAAATGTATGAGAATCTGGCCCTATGTTTAAAGGTCTAGATTGTGATAAGATTAGGACAATTTAAGCTGACCTAGTGTTTATATGTTTTTGGTTTTATCTTCTAGAAATTAGAGTATGGATAAATTACGTGAGCCTGAAAATATGATGAGATTCATCGAAAAATACAGAGAACTCAGAAACCTGTGGGAGATTAAAAACAAGCATTATTATAACAATAATGTTAAAAGGGCAACAATTGAGCAATTGGTCATTTATATGCAGACATGGATCCCAGAGATAGATTCCACCATGATAAACAACAAACTAAATAACACCAGGAATGCTTACAAGAAGCGATTTAAAGAGGTTCGCGCTTCTCGGAGGTCAGGAGCAGCAGTAGACCAAGTACAGGAGCCAAAGCTGTGGTACTACAAACATCTCAGTTTTCTGGACAATCAGATAGAGGCCAGAGAATCACTTTCCAGTCTTCCTTCCACCCTTCCCTCCACCGTTCCCTCCAGCGTTCCACCCACCCCTGCAGAGGGTGCCGAGGAGCAGGCTGAGATTGAAGAGCCAGATCTGAACATCTTCAGTCAGGTATAGTAGTTTACAACATATTTCTTGGCCTCAAATTATTGTTGGTTAAACAAAATGTTTTTTGAACCTAAATGAAAGCTTGAAACCAAAAAAAAAGTTATGGGCAGAAATTATTGTGACAGGGATGCCAACTGCAGGGGTCAGAATGAGAGTCTGTTCAACTTAAAATAAAACATTCTAATTGAAACAGTCATGATCATTAAAATGTGTGTGATTAATGAAGCAAAAAAATAAAACCATGTGCATTTTTTATACACAGGAAGAGCTCAGCCAAGAGGAGGAGGCTCTGGAATGTGGCAGCCAGGAGGAGGAAGGGGTGAGTGGCAGACAGGAGGAGGCTGGGCCAAGTGGCAGTTAGCAGGTGCCCAGGCCCAGTGGGAGCACTGAATCACAGGTGCCTCCCCTCCAGATGCGACCAAAAAGACCTAAACGCATGTCCCAGCTGGAGGAGGAGTCTCTGTAGGTCATTAGGGAGGCGGCTGCAATCATAAAAGCACCCCTTAACCCTGTAGCAGGCTACAGCTGCTACCTCGCAGACTAGCTGCAGAAAATGGAGGAGGGACAACGGGCACTGGCAGAAGATCTTTTTGCCACTGTGATTCAGAGGGGAAAAAGGGGCCTGCTGACTGAGACCACACACCTCAGTGACCTGGCCCAGCCTTCTTCTCTTCCTCTTTCTGCCACATTCTCACCACCAGTGCCACAGCCTGCAAGGGGTCATGGAGGGAGCTGTGGAAGGAACACTGCAGGGAAGTGTGGAGGGAAGGCTTCAAGGAAGACCAGAAAGTGATTCCCTGGCTTCAAGCTGATCTGCCAGAAAATGGAGGTTGTTGTTGGAGTACCACAGCTTGGGGACATGTATGACATCTCCTGCTGCTCTTGATTTCTGTGATTTGGGGACCAGATTGTGATCCCAATTAGAGGGACTCCTAATGTTATTTATCTTGTTGTTTATCATGGTGAAATCTGCCTTTGGCGTCCAAAGTCTGCATATAATTGGCTGATTGCTCAATTGTTGCCCTTCATCTTTAATTTTTTGGTCCAGAATAAATGGAGATTTAATTTAAGTTAAATACTTGTCTATGGCCCGGCGCAAGGGCAGAGAGGCAAGAATGGAATTCACAAAGCAAATGCTCCCAACGTTGGGCTGGTGTAACGTAATTTCGTAGGTGTAAGCCAGCGTAAGTGTAAGTGGGTGTGACCCCATGCAAATGATGGTCCGAGCGTTGTGCAATATGCTTTACGCCCAGTGTATCATGAACGGCGCATGCGCCGTGACACGGACGTATGGTCAGCACCCCTATGCGCATGCTCACAACTACGCCGGCGCAACTTCCTTAGATACGCCGGCCCACCAGCCTACGCCGAGCGCATACATACGCCCAGCTATACGCCCGTCCGGTGCAAAAGTACACCAGCTTTCTTCTCTTCCCCCTGGAGCAGAGTACTTTTGTGGAGCCATGTCTGATACTGAGAGGCACAGGAGAAAAAAAACTTCTCTTCAGATAAGAGGGCTATCCTCACATCAGCCATCTCAAAATTTGATGTGTTCCTTCATGGGGCACAGAGCTCCAGGACCAGCAGGGCCAGGAAGATGGAGATCCTGGATCAGATCACCCTGGAGGTGAATGCCCTTGGGCATGAGACCAGGACCCCTAGGGACATAGCAAAAAAAATCAATGACATGCGTCGGCGTGTCGGGGACAAACTGGCCCTTATCAGAAGGTACCTCAGGGGCACGCGGGGTGGCCCACCTTGTGCTGTGAAGTTGACCCCGGAGGAGGAGGTGATCGCCAGCTGTCTCGAGCGGGAGCAGGTGGAGGGCCTGGAGGGCTTTGACTACACTAATCAGGAGTTGAGGACAGGTAAGTGTCTTTTATCGAAAAAGCAAACAAACTCCTGCGCACGGGTGGAATGTCAAACACTTAGTCAAAAGACTGCATGGAAAATTCCACAGCTGTCAAAAATGGTAACAATGGCCTTGCTGCCCTTCATGGATTGGGAAAAGTCCTGGCAGAAAACAAAAGAGGAAAAGAAAGGCACACCAGCCTAGTGTATTACCATTTGACAACTTATTAAATGAAGATAATATAAAAATTCCTTTGTGAGTAGTTTTTTAATATTATCTTAATTTAATAAATTGTCAAATGGTAATACACTAGGCTGGTGCGCCTTTCTTTTCCTCTTTTTTTTCTGCCAAGTGTGTTTTATCCTCCATTCGGTGTGTAGCATGTGTGGGGGTGGAAAGGAATATGTGACAAGTGTGTGGGTCCACCAACATGTGAATGTTTTGTGTCATCCACAGATATGACGGAGGGAGCTGGGCCGTCGTCTGCCAGTGTCCGACCCATGCCATCTTCATGAACATCTTCCTCAGCCTGAACCCCTGGGAAGCCCGGCAATATTGGTGGAGGGGAGTGCCCACACCTCTCCTCTAGAGATAGTAGAGGAGGAGCCGGTGGATCTCCACCAGGAGGAATGCCTCTATTTTGAGGAGGCTTCCACCTTCCCCGGACCCTCAGCCACCTCCCCGCCCATCAGGGGAACCCCCTCCAGGGCTACCCCCTCCAGGGGAACCCCTACAGGGCTACCCCCTCCAGGGGAACCCCCTCCAGGGCTACCTCATTCAGGGGAACCCCCTCCAGGGCTACCCCATCCAGGGGAACCCCCTCCCGGTCTACCCCTCCAGGGGAACCCCGGTAGGACGGGCACAAGCCTCTCCACCCCCCAGGAAGGTTTTAAGAAAGACCAGGGGTGTAGCTGGATCTCTCCAAGAAGGGCTGCAGAGGGAGCAGGCCAGGCAGACACGCCACATGGGTGCTCTTGCCTGTGACCTGCCCCGTGTGGCAGATAGCCTGGCCTTCTCAGCCAAGACCCAGGCTGAATACACAGTGGCTGTGCAGGGCACCGCAGCCGCTGTGCAGCAGTGCCACACACAGCAGGCTGAGCAGAGCAGCCCGATCTCTGACTGCCTGCAGGATGTGAGCGCAAATTGCGCTGCCATGGTGACATGCATGGGTGACCAAGCCCAAACCCTGGAGGCCATGCGTCACCACATGGTGGCAGGGGGTCCCTCCCCATCTGGTGACCAGGGCTCCAATGTGCAGGCCAGCCTGGAGCATCATACCCAGGAAATTGGGGAGCTGCAGGCCACAGTAGCAGGCCCCACGGCGGAGGTGAAGAGCCTGGGATTGGCTGTTCAGGCCAATACTGCTGCCATCAAGGCGGAGGGAAGGCAGACCAGGCGCCACCAGCGGCAGACCACCACCCGCCAGCTACGGATGCAGGCGGAGACGAACTCTGTCCTCACCCGCATTGCCCTTGCGTTGGAGGGCATGCAGCCAACATCTGCCAGGAGTGACAGACCAGGGGATGAACCTCCTCCTGATGCCCCACCACCCCACCCGAGGCTCCCCCCAGACAATTGAGGAGCTGTTCCTGTGGTACCAGGCCTGGCCCACGAGAGGGCAAATGACTGCTCTCTTTTTTTTGTGCTCAGATTATGAGCTGTTATTTTTTTTTTTTAGGTTGGACGAGGTGCCATACTCCTGTAAGGGCATGCCATGTCGGACAATGGCATGATCACTTATTTGTTTGTAGTAACTGCACACGGTTAGAAGTGCAGGCTACAGTGTGACTGGTGTGTGAATGTGTGGGTGACATTCCTGCCAGCACGGCGTGTCATCCTGGTTCGTCGGGGAGAGGTTATCCCCGCGACCGTGTGAATGTGGTATTAATGGACAGCAACATCATTGGGGCCTTGGCGTGGCGTTGCTGTTCTCAAGTCCCGCGCGGTGGACTTGGGCTAAACCAATGTGAGGTGGATGTGGTGTGTGTAAGCTAGGGACCACAGTGGTGTGCATGCGTGCATTGTCTGTGTGCCATGCTGAAGTGTTTAACGACTTAACCCCCGGACCATATTGCTGGTCAAAGACCAGAGCACTTTTTGTGATTCGGCACTGCGTCGCTTTAACTGACAATTGCGCGGTCGTGCGATGTGGTTCTCCCAAACAAAATTGGCGTCCTTTTTTTCCCACAAATAGAGCTTTCTTTTGGTGGTATTTGATCATCTCTGCGCTTTTTATTTTTTGCGCTATAAACAAAAATAGAGCGACTATTTTGAAAAAAATGCAATATTTTTTACATTTTGCTATAATAAATATCCCCAAAAAATATATAAAAAAAAATTTTTTTTAGGCCGATACGTATTCTTCTACATATTTTTCATTAAAAAAAATCGCAATTAGAGTTTATTGATTGGTTTGCGCAAAATTTATAGCGTTTACAAAAAAAGGGGTAGTTTTATGGCATTTTTATTAATATTTTTTTTTACTAGTAATGGCGGCGATCAGCATTTTTTTCAGCACAGAGACATTATGGCGGACACATCGGACAATTTTGACACATTTTTGGGACCATTGGCATTTTTATAGCGATCAATCCTATAAAAATGCATTGGATTACTATAAAAATGCCATTGGCAGTGAAGGGGTTAACACTAGGGGGCAGGGAAGGGGTTAAGTGTGTTCCTGGGTGTGTTCTAACTGTATGTGGGGGGGGTAGCCTCACTAGGGGAAATCACTGATCTTCTGTTCATACATTGTATGAACAGGAGATCAGCGTTTCCCCCGCTGACAGGACCGAGAGCTTTGTGTTTACACACAAAGCTCCCAGTCCCCGCTCTGTAATGAACGAGCGCGCGTGGGACTCGGGGGACGAGCGGGAGTGCGCGCACGGGCCGCCGGGGGCATGTGCGCGCCCCCTAGCGGCCGCTAAAGATAGGACGTAGAGCTACATGCTCTCGCGCAGCAGTGCCACCGTCCCACCGTATAACTGCGGTGGGCGGTCGGCATGTGGTTAACGTGCAAAGATACGTTCCACGGGGCAACTCCTGACTGCTGTTCCTTCAGCAGACGGGGTAGCCTCAGGCAGGGGGGGACTGTGTGGCTCGGGGGTCAGGTCATCACATATATCAATCTCCAGGCCCTTTCTCATGGCATAGTTGTGCAGCACACAACATGCACCGATGATCTGGCACACAAAGTTTGGGGAATACAACAGGGTCCCCCCAGACTTATCCAGGCATCGGAAACGGGACTTCAGGATGCCAAATGTGCGTTCCACAACTGCACGGGTGCGTATGTGTGCCGCATTGTATCTTCTCTCTCCTCTGGTTTGGGGATCCCAGTATGGAGTCAGGAAATGGGGCCCAAGTGTATATGCCGAGTCACCTGGAAGGGAAAAGACAGGAGGATGTTAGCTGTGCATGTGCCCCTCGTGATGTCTGCATCATGGGGTCGGACAGTCATGCCTGACTCCCATGTCACTCACCAACCAGCCAGCTGTCTCTGTACACGTTCTGTTCGAATTCCATTGGGATGGTGCTTTGACGGTATATGTAGCTGTCGTGGCTGGTCCCTGGGTGTTTGGCGCGGATGTGCTATATGAGGCATTGGGCATCGGCTATCCCCTGTACGTTGATAGAATGCCACTGCTTACGATTGCGGTATATGTGCTCTGTGGCACGGGGGGGGGGGGGCGTAGTGCCAATCAATGGCCCCGATGGTGCGTGGGAATGCAGCAATTCTGTAGAAATCCTGCATTGCCTTCTGCCGCAGATGCTCAGGGGTGGGTTTGATGATGTGGTGGGACATGCATGTGAGGATTGCAGGGACAACCTGGTGCAGACATCTGCTCATGGTGGATTGTGACATCCCAGACACGACTCCACTTGTACGTTGGAAAGATCCACTGGCAAGGAAATGGAGTGTTGCCAGTAACTTGACCAGTGTCTGCACTGCATGTGAGCGTTGTGTCTGGCTGGTGATTTCATCATGCAGGGCTGTGGCTAATTCCAGGATGGCATCAGGGCTGAATCGGAAGATGCGATACACCTCCGATTCCCCCATGCCAAAGACATTCATGTTAGTTCGGTATATCCTCTCCCGTGCCCTCCTCCTCCGTGCCTGTGGACACAGTAGTGCTATGACCATGGCTGCCCCAGGCATGTTGGCATACGGATGTGTTGTCCTGCAAGTGTGGATGCTCAGCTCGTCCGTGACGGTGCTGCTGCAGCTGCTCTCCAGCTGACCTGTGCACGTCTGTTGCTGTTACACCTGCTTAATGAGGAATAACTTTGCGCCGGGCATACAACTTACGTGCACATCGCGTAGCCTGCGACGGGCGCATGTACAAATTCGTGAATGGTCGTATCTCCCTCATTTGCATATTTTAAATACAAAATCAATGGGAGCACCAAATACATTCAGCGTAAATATGCGCCCACGATACGCCGGCGTAGGCAAGTTACGTCGGTCGGATGAAGCCTATTTTTTGGCGTATCTTGGTTTCTGAGTTTGGCGCATAGATACGACGGTGCATATTTGCACTTACGCGGCGTATCTGTAGATACGTTGGCGTAAGTGCTTTGTGAATCCGGGCCTATGGGCCAGATTCAGCAAGACTTGCGCTGGAGTAATTCGATATGCGCCGCGTAACTGTGAAGATGCGCCGTCGTTTCTATGTGGCCGTACCCACCAAACTAGATGCGACAGAAAACGGGCCATTTCCGATCGGCTTAACTTTCCGACGCCAGAGTCTCGTCAGCGCATAATTTCGCTTGGCGCATTAGTCGCGCCTATTGATTTCCCCTGCAAATATGCAAATGAGGGAGATTTCCTGATTTGCGAACGGATTAGCACCATACGCTGGTTACATGCGCCGCGCGTATCTCGTCCGTCCGGCGCAAAGTACAAATAGCTGCTTTATCTTTACTCCAGACGGCCACAGGTCAGCAGGAGAGCAGCTACAGCAGCAGCGTTACGGACGAAACTAGCAAGCTGAACAACCACACGTGCAAGGACAACACCTCTGTGTGCCAACATGCCAGGGGCAGTCGCGGTCCTAGCACTAGTACTGGGTCCCCCGGTACGGAGGAGGCGGGCACGTGAGAGGATATACCGCACGCGCATGAGCCTCTTTGGCATGGGGGATGAGGAGGTGTATCGCCTCTTCAGATTCAGCCCAGATGCAATACTTGAACTAACCACAACCCTGCAGGGTGACATCACCAGCAAGACACACCGCTCACAAGCAGTGCAGCCACTGGTGAAGGTACTGGCAACACTTCATTTCCTTGCAAGTGGATCATTCCAGCGTACAAGTGGAGTGGTGGCTGGGATGTCACAGTCCACCATAAGCAGATGTGTGCACCAGGTTGTCCCTGCAATCCTCAGACGCATGTCCAACCAGTTCATCAGACCAACCACTGAGGAGCTGCGGCTAAAGGCAATGACAGATTTCTACAGCATTGCCAGATTCCCACGCACTGTGGGGGCCATTGATTGCACACATGTGGCCCTTCAGCCCCCCAGTGCCACAGAGCACATATACCGCAATCGGAAGCATTGGCATTCCATCAACGTACAGGTGATAGCCGATGCCCAACGCCTCATATGGCACGTCCATGCCAAACACCCCGGGTCCAGCCATGACAGCTTCATATACCGTCAGAGTCCCATCCCAGCAGAATTCGAGCAGAACATGTATGGGGACAGCTGGCTGGTTGGTGAGTGACGTGGGTGGCAGGCATGACTATCCCCTCCCATGATGCACATCACAAGTGGCACATGCATGACTAACATCCTCCTGTCTTTTCCCTTACAGGTGACTCTGCATATGCACTGGGACCCCATCTCATGACTCCTTTCCGGAACCCCCAAACCAGAGGAGAGAGAAAATACAATGAAGCACACATCAAAACCTGTGCAGTGGTGGAGCAAACATTTGGGCTCCTGAAGTCCCGTTTCCGCTGCCTGGATAAGTCTGGGGGGACCCTATTGTATTCCCCTACCTTCGTGTGTCAGATCATCGGTGCAAGTTGCATTCTGCACAACTTTGCCATGAGAAAAGGCCTGCAGATTGACATGCGTGATGACCTGACCCCCGAACCAGACAGCCCCCCCCTGCCAGAGGAGACCCATTCAGCTGATGGAAGAGCAGTCAGGAGGGTCCTCGTCGTAGGCATCTTTGGACAATAAACCAAAACATTAATCACACAGACAATGCATGCATGCACACCACTGATGTCCCTAGATCACACACACCACATGCACATCGCATTGGATTAGCCCAAGTCCAGGATGTAGGACTTGGGAGCAGCAACGCCAGCGTCAAGGCCCCAATGATGTCGCTGTCCATTCATACACCTTTCACACGTCATTCATACAGCCGTGGGGTTAACTTCACCACCACGGCCGAGGGTGACACCCCTTACTGGCAGGAGTGCCACCCCCTCACATTCACACACCATTCACACTGCAACGTGTGCAGTATCAAAAAAAAAAATAATCTCATATCCAGAGCATAATCACAAATAAAATAACTCATAACCTGAGCATTAATATTAAAATAAAAATCTCATAACCTGAGCATTTCAGAAAAAAAATAAAATCCAAAACTCATGTCCTGAGCATCAATCCAAAAAAAATGATCTGGGATGTCGGGGGCTTCTTCTGGCGGCCCCTCTCTGGCTCCTCAGTTGCCTGGATGGAGTGGGTGGGGGTGGGGGGACATCTGGAGGTGGCTGATCCCTGGGTGGGCCACTCCTGGCAGGTGTGGCCTGCCTGCCCTCCAAGGCCACGGCAATCCGGCCGAGATACGAACTTGTCTGGGCCTGCACCCTGAGCTGCTGGGCCTGCATCCTGAGCTGCCGGGTGATCTGATAATGCTGGACCCGCCGACTCAGCCTCCCCTGGTCCCAGATGGCAGCACTGTTTGCCTGGATGGCAGCAGTGTTTGCCTGGACGGCTGCAGTGAGGTCCCTTATGTCACCCTGCACCTCCCCCAGACTGGAAATACAATGTGTAATTAACAAAGGACACAACCTCCTTGAGGGAAAAAAAAATCTTGTTGTGATAACTTCATTAAAAAAAAAATATCACCTGAAAAAAAAAAAAAAAAGGAGATGTGGAGTAAAGCAAATTATTAGGGAGATCTGGCTTTTTAAAAAAAATAAAAAACATTTTTCATGAGATCACAAGCAAAAATGTAAAGAAGTCAGTATGTGAGAACTCTGTCTAAATACCATCAGCAAAACAACGTCTTTATTCTAGCAATAGAACGAAGAAAAAAATGCGCTGCAATAAACGAGGCACTAATTTTAAAAATGTAGAATGTGCCATCTCCATAACGAACGCTAGTTTTACCAGAACGAGCGCTCCTGTCCCCTAATTTAGTCTGAGCATGCGTGGATTTTTAACCGATGGACGTGTCTACAGACGATCGTTTTTTCAGATAAAATCAGATAATTTTAAAACAAGTTCCTAGTTTTTTAGCCGATGGATAAAAAAACGATGGGGCCCACACACGATCGGTTAGTCTGATGAAAACGGTCCATCAGACCGTTTTCATCAGACAAACCGATCGTGTGTACGCGGCATTACAGTTTCATCTTTTAATTTGCATTAGTGAAATAAATGAACTTTTGCACGATATTCTAATTTTTCGAGTTCCACCTGTACTTTCTTTGCCGTACATCTGTATTCTTCAGCAGAAAGGTTTCCACAAGAAAATTAATTTGTTTCCTATTTTTTCTTCTCCTCCAAAACTGTTATTGTAAGTATAACAGGTAAATCAACCTCTATACTGTGAAAAGGTGTAATTATAGCCATAGTATATCATATGGCTGATACGGGGAGTAGCAGACCAAGCTACTTAATGCACAGTGAAAAACATCCCTCACAAGCTTTCAGTTTGGCTGCATAATGGAATAACCAGGTAGCAATCATATTTCACAAAAAATATGCATAAAATATACATATATATATGTACTACTTAGGAGACATAGGGCAGGATTTTATTCAGAATCATCCCATTCCAAATTGCATCCGACCCCAGGAAGTTTTATACAACTACAGAATTGATTCCCCATAATTCTCTTATCCTGTTCAGTTAGGTAGTGGCTAAAAAGCCACATATCCCTTTAAAGTGTATGTCTTGGCAAGATAAAAAAACAAACTATATTTAGTACATTTCTGCAACAGGGACGAAGAGCAATAAAATAGTGATAGAAATTCTATCCTTTCCTTACATTACTATAAAAAGTTTATTTCTAGGTTACTGTTGGAGAATTTCTTTCACTTTCTGTCAGGTAAGAGCATTGTCACCAGGACAGGGAGTGAGGAGAAGCTTCTCTACTGGAGCTCCAGATAGCAGTAAAAACCCAACAGTTCTAAGCCTTCCCCATTAAATCCAAAACTACACTTTAAGCTGGTCATGCATGGATCAAAACTCAACCAGTTCCATAGGGACCTGCTGAATTTCAATCTATGTATGGATACTCTAGTTGAACAGAAGTCGATCTACCAATCTACAACCACTGCTGGATTTTAGGCGCTAGATCAGCACTGCAGGCTATAGCCTGCAATGCTTTGTGAGAGCTAACTGCACTATGAGGGACTATCCAACAGGCTAAGGAGCACTGTGTGGGCTGTGGGTGGAAATGGGCCCTGGGGCAGGCTTGGGAGCACTATGGGGAGCTGGGAGTTCTGCAGAACGCTACAGAGTTACTGTGGGAAGGCATGGTGAGGAGATAAAGCTTTGGCTGACAGGGGAGGCTGTAAAGAAAAAATGGGTTTTGGAGGGGACTGGGAAGTACTCTGTGAGAGGCTGTAAAAGAAGTAGGGTAAGTGGAATTTGCAGAGGACAGTGCAAACGGAGACTGCTTCCCCTCCCCCCCCCCCCATCTTTAGTACTCGCACCTCATGAAAATGTGAAAGTAACGCTGCGTACACACGACTGTTTTTTCCGTCGGAATAAACTCAGACAGGTTTTTTTTCTGACAGAATTCCGCTCAAGCTGTTTGGCATACACACGGACACACCAAATTTCGACTGTCAAAAAGGCGGTGATGTACAACACTACGATGAGCCTAGAAAAGTTCAATGCTTTCGAGCATGCGTCAAATTGTTTCCAAACATGCGTGTATTTTTCTCCGTCGGAATTCAATACAGATGACATTTTTTCTATCACATAAAAACATGTTCTCATTCTAAGTCCATCTGAATTTCTTCTGACTTTTTTCATCGGAAATTCCGACCGTGTGTACACGGCAAAAGACTTACCCTTCATCTTCTCCACATTAATGTGAGAGGTCACATGACCAGGAGAAGAAAAATTGTATGTCACTGTTTAGAGGTATATAGCTTCTGTGCATAGTGAGAAGTATTAATCTACAATGCCTTCCTTTGATGCCTGAGAGAGCATACACATAACATGTATGTTGCTGCTTTCCTAGACTTCATTTTTTTTTTTTAAGTATTTAAATATTTATAACTTACGTTTTTACAGGTTGTATGCAAAATATATCAAAAGGGAAGGACATAAACTGATTTGTGTATGTGGGTACTGGTTGAAAAAAAATATTCTACATCTTTGATTGTTGACCAATGAATACTCAAAGACCCTTGTGTATAACACGCTGTACAACAAGCCCGTAAAATGTTTGTTGATGATTTATCTTATCTGCACTTTTTAATTCCGCTTAAGTTAATCCAGAGCTAACTCTACATTTGTGAATTTCCATAAATGGCATATATAATTCATTAAATTTGTTATGTCAAGGATCTGGCATGTGACCCATGAAGGACTAACCCTGAGATGGCACATACATTATAGTGAATAGAAAATCTCATACGCTCTTGAGACATTTTAAAATCTCCATCCTTAAAGTGATGTATTTGAATTTGACATCATGTTGTCAATCAGAAGTCTGCGGTCCCTCATAGAAAATGTCATCCATACCCAAGCATACCCGGAAACTCTGGACAGTTTCTGTGTAATGGGAGGGGAAATTATCATTAATGTCCATGTAGGAGGTTGCAGCATGCACTTTTCCGCAATAAAGTGTTTTAAATGTTTTGTACTTTTGTACCTTCAAAATTAAATTAAAACTAAAGGGTCTTTTATGACAGACTAAACGAGTCCCAAATCAAGTTGCTATGAGATGTGCAGGTCTTTTAAAGTAAACAAAAAACTTCCTTTACTTTCCTATCTGTGCCAGAGCCTTCTTTATTTGTGCCTCACACGCTCCCCCTCCAAGATACTACACCCTACATGGGGGAGATTCAGCAATATGGGCAGTGCTGTCAATCCAGAGTAGTGGGCATGGATAGGTGTGGCCAATTGCTGATTGACAAGCTATCGGCTTGTGAATTAGCGGTGACAATGCTGATAGGCACAACCAGAGGTGTAATTTTCGAGTGAGGACACTAGTTCTGGGAGTCTGGGGGGGGGGGGGGGCAATGGATTTAATTTACTTAGATTTCCTAATACTTTCTGGTTGCCCATAGAGCAAGAAGTGAAGGGAAATCTTCACAATGGTACAGGGATGGTAAAAGTGTTGCCTATAGTTCCACCATCTACTACTAAGTGCAGCAGAAACATAGCACAGTGAGGAAGGTTTGTGGTCCAGGATGACAAAACAGTCAAAATTGGAAGCGCCCCCCCACAGTTGCGGAATGCCGGCCGCCCGCATACTAGAAGCAGCGCGGCCACTTTATGGGGGCGCTGGACTAATTTTCCTAACAGTGTAGCACAAGCCGGCGGGAACTCTTTTTGTGCTGCCCCCCTGCAAAGTGCTGCCCTAGGCCTGGGCCTTGTTGGCCTAGGCCAGGACACAGATCTGGGCACAACCCCTACAACACTGTAGTGCAAGCAAGTACAACCTACATGAGAGTGGAAACATTGCTTTAAATGCATCAGTGGTACAACCAGGGGCGGACTGACAACTCATGGGGCCCCTGGGCAATAGGAGATTATGGGGCCCCCCGGGCAATAGATTATGGGGTTCACAGTTTACACACACACACATACAGTATAAATACACAGTATACACAAACAGACACGCAATATACACACAGTATAAATCCCATCCCATCCCTTTCTCCCCCTTTTTCCATTTGCTAAATGTCTGGGATGTGGTGCCTACTCAATATGGTGTGCTTTCTGTGATTGGACCAAAACATACAATACACACAGTATACATACACACAGAATACACATACATACACTGAGAAGGTACTGGAAGGGCGGGCAGCTTTAATCTTGGGATTTTTAAAAAAACACACATTTTTACATACTATCCCTGGTTTTACTGAGGCTGGCAACCCTGATGGGGCCCCTAGTGGCATTGGGCCCTCAGGCAGTGCCCGAGTGCCAGAATGGTCAGTCTGGCCCTGGGTACAACATCACATACAGAAAGTTGCATTAAGTGAACTTCACTGGCAGGGCCAACAGGTATTTGTAGGATTTGCAGAAGCATAGGTAAGAGGGTGGGGATATGGGGGGTCCACCCCCTTCCCCAGAGCATCCACAGTACCGCAGCTAGCACTAAAATGGGGAGGATTTTGGTTTGGGGAGGGAAGTAGCTTTTGTTTTACTGTGACTACTGACCTATGTGTTACACACTGCACTCTGTGCATTGCACATCTGTAACCCCCTATTAGACTCTTGCTTGTGGCACAGTAATTTACCACTTCCTGCCCAAGGTACGTCATATGACATCATGGACCTTCAACTACAATATATTTTTCAGCCAGCGATTCTGTGCACCATGAGAGCAGTTCAGCTGCTTGATTGTTCTCCCAGCTCACCCGTGCGATTGGTGAGCTGGAGAATGAATCATCGCTGCCAGAAGTTTACCATAGAGATTTCTGGTGACCAGATGGTCATCTCTATGACTCTGAGAGGCTGAGGCGCGATGACGTCACGTCCAGGCCGGTGGAAGTAAACAAAGCCGAGGATGTGGCTGAAGAGGCTGAGAGAGTTTCAAGCCTGGAGGAGAGATGTGGGGTCTTATTAAAAATTTAAGCTATGCTTATGGAGATTTTTAAGTACCAAAGTTTGGTACCATTCCACGAGTGTGCGCAATTTTAAAGAGCACCTAAAAGCCACACAAAAGGAAAGCAATGCTCCTCCTTACTCCTCAACTTTCTGGTCTACACCCGCTATACCTCATGACCTCTCAGCAGCCTCCATTCACCGGGATGATGGTTTAGCGATGGGTGGTCTGCCAGTAGAAAAAAAAGAAGCATACAGTCACTGCCACCCACATGCCCAGTGTATAAATTCAAGCTTGTCAAGCTGCTAGCTTTACAACTCCTGCCTTTCCGTCTGGTGAATATTGCCCCTTCTGTGATTTTGCAGAATGTGCTGTACCACCAATGGCAGGTTTCCAGTCGCTATTTCTTTTTATGTAAGAATTTTTGGGAAAAGAAGCCCCTGGGATGGTGTGGATTGAGACAATAAAATGGAATTGGCAAAAGGTATATATAAAAATATTTTTTTTATTTGATATCAGTCCTAATAATCACAGTTTTTACTGTGATTTGATTACTCAGACCTATATCAAATAAATATTTTTACTTTTTTTCTCAGATTTTGTCAGGATGTGATTTTTTGGAATTGTACAACAACTGGTTCAGCTTTACTTTTCTTTTTTAAATTTATTTTTATGTAAGGCCATTCCAGCTCTGTACCATGACGTGGAAGGCAATGTTGTGGCATTTTTGGGCAATGCAGCCAGCTGTAAGGTCCACGTCACTGCTGACACGCGGTCCAGCAAGCATGGTCAGGGATGCAACTCAGAAACGATGCAGAACAGGGCTCAGTGCTGCAGCTTGTTGTTGTGCCGCCATGTCTCTAAACAGCTAGTGGTTATGATGCTAGATTTGTTATTTCCACCCCCTCCTCCTCCATGCCCTCCTCTGCTGAATCGTTCTATGAACCATTAGTACCCCTAAGCTTTCAAGGGGCTTTTCCATGAGTCAGGCTAAAAGGTGCCATGCAGTGCTTCAGCTGGATTGTGTAGGGGACAGGAGCCACACCAAAGCAGAGATTATTGCAGCTCTGCAGGGGCAGGCCCAGAGGTGGTTCACACCACTCTAGCTGGAGCCAGGAATGGTGATGTGAGATAATGACACAAACCTCCTGTCCGCCCTTGGACAGGGAAAGATGACACATGTGCCATGCCTGGCACATGTCCTCAATTTGGTGGTGCAGCATTTTTTAAGCAGGTACCCAGAATTGAAAATCTGCTAAAAAGGCCTCAAAAAGTCTATAGCCATTTCAGGCGGTCACACACAGCCAGTGCTCAGTTGGCTGAAATTCAGTGTGAATTCCACCTACTCGTAAACCGCCTGATATGTGATATGCCCACAAGGTGGAACTCGAATTTGGCAATGCTTCAGTGGCTGCACATGCAGCTGAGGGCTGTGAACGAGTACCTATATGAGTATGGCACAACAACAGGCTCAGACCAGCTCTGCTTTTTTTTCCTATGACAATGGCTGCTAATAGAGGTTGCATGCACTGTACTGTCACCATTTGAGGAGGCCACAAGGATGGTGAGCTGTGACAATGCATGCATCAGTGACACAATCCCTGTTGTGTTCCTGCTGAAGCAGACTCTGCATGGCATTATGGACAGGGCACTTGAGGAAGAGCAGCGGGAGGAAGAGGAGGACTTAATTTCCTCTCAAGGCCCGTTTTATGCAGACACCATTCTTGCGACGCCATACAACACACAACAGGAGAGGAGAGGAAGGAGGAGGATTCTGGCAGTTTTGGAGGCATTGAAGCAGGGGAAGGCATATGCCAACCCTTAACAGATGGGGGTAGTACGTGGCTGGGAGGAAGCAGTTCCAGATACTGTGACAACGAAAAGTCTTCTCATGCCTCTGTAAACTTGCGGTGCATGGGCTCCATCATTCTTTAATGCCTGTAAAAGAATATGTGGCATCAAGGAGAAGGATCACTATTGGTTGGCAATCCTCCTTGACCACAGTTACAAGCAAAAAGTCTCAGAACTCATCCTGTCCCCACAGAGGGAGCAGAAGGTGAAATCTATCGAGGACACCTTAAGGATAAGTTTATGTAACGCCTTTCCAGACTGGTAGGTTATATAAGTTATATACGTTTTGAGGCTTCTGTTGGTCAAGAGAGGAGCAGTTGGGAAGGGGGTCGCCTCGGTGATGCTTTTAAAAAAAAAATATTTTTTGGCCCCAGGGCTGTCAGCTTTCACATCCCATCTGCAGCTACTGCATCATATGGTGGGAGATTATCTAGGGCAGGTGTGCCCAACTAGTGGCCCAGGGGCCACATGTGGCCCGCGGAGCCCTCTGATGTGGCCCACGACCTCCTGCTCTGGGATCGAATGTATATGGAGTGTATATATGGGCATATCTGTTCTGCAATGGTTACTGGGCTGCTTTCAAACTGATCCACAGGTGCAGAGAAGTGCACCTATGGGTTACCTGCACTGAGCCCAAGACTTCTATTACCTGCGAGTTTGGTGAGCTGAGAGTAAAGTAAGCTCTATAGAGCCTTGTGGGCTGCCATACACCCACTCCACTCATTTTGGCCCGCAACTGGTTACCAAGTCGCTTAAGTGGCCCTCGCTCTTCAAAAGGTTGGGCACCCCTGATCTAGGGGCTATTGAGCTGCTGGGCTGTCCTGCATCCAGCGTATGGGCATTCAGTGCTTCCGGAGGTTTTGTGACAGATAAAAGAGTACGTCTGTCCAAAGACTTCGTGGCCTGGCTGACATTTATCAAAATGAATAAGTCCCGGATTAGCAGCAGCTATCAAGCCCCTGATGCCAACATCCCTGAATAAGTGCTTTCTGCATCTGGAATCTCTGAAAGATTGTCTAGGCTGCATAGCTTTGTGGGTGTTGATTTAATCTGGAAGAAATGTTTTGGTATAGGTTTCATGGGCACAATTAACACACAAGGACCAATTTTTCCACACCTGTTTGACATGTGCATATCATTTAAATTTGGTTATGGTGTCCATGGTGCATATCATTTCTATAAGGTTACAGTGTCGGTGGTGTTCACACCGTAACCTTATAGATGTGTTTTTATCAAGAGGCACCACCGACACCCAAAAGCCAATTTTTCCACACCTGTTACTTCTATCCAAAGTCTGAGAAACAGACACCAGAATTTATCCCAAAAATCTCTGATTTCTGAAGTGCACTAAATTGTGGCCTTATCATACAGACTGGCTCCACAACCTGTTTAAAAAATAAAAAAAGCTTGCCGCAAAAATGTAATTTTTTTGGCTTTATCAATTTGTCATTATTGCTACAGCAGGTTCTATACACAGTACAGATGTGCCATGTTACAGGCAGACTACGGGGACCCCCCAGGCACTATATTTAAAGGATTTTTTAATTTTTCTTGACATTTCTAATTTTTATGGTTTAGCTTTAAGCATAAGTAAATCCCTGCTCATTTAAAAAAAATGTCATTGATACATGTCCCCCTGGGCAGTACCTGGATAACCATACCTTGTGTATGCCTAATAACTTGCATGTAAGCCTTCAAAATGGGCATTGCCATGAAACAAATAAGGGGTTGTTCAGCCCATGTCTACTATCTTGATATAGACAATGACGAGGGAAATTTTTACAGTTAAGCACCACAGCTATTAATTATTTTTGAACAGGCCACAATTTCTTAGGGATCGAGCATCTTGTACATAGAAAGAATTATTTTTTTCCAGAAAACTGAAAATGGTAAAATGTTACAGATTTGCACAACAGAGTGACTGAGAGGGCATATTGCATCTGAAAATGTGGGGTTTTATTTGTAGGGAAAATCTTATAGCTTAGCAGCACAGCTTTAAGACTGGATTTACCCTTGTGCGGTGCGAATTACATCTCTCTTATCTCTGCAGAGCGATAAGAGAACTGTTCAGCAGATCATCTCCATTTTAGCTGCGAATTTGTAGACCTGGGAGAGGGGAGGGGGAGGGGAGGGGGAAGTGTATTGAGGTGAATGAGAGAAATCCTGAAGAGAAATTAACACAGAATCAGATGTGTGCCCATAGAAGATAATAGACCTGAATTCGCACCTGAGCCACACCGCAATGCCTAGAAAACTCACACGTTTTTTCGGCAATGAGCAGTGCGAATGCATTGCACATATGTGAACCAGCCTCATTGAAATCAATGTATTTTATAATGTTATGCGAATTGGATGCCGCAACCAATTTGCATAGGTGTGAACCTGACCTTAAGCCTTTTTGGGCAGGCAGCAATTTTTTAAGGACTTTTTAAGGACTGGACAGACATATTGAATATGGAATAAAAATAATTTGTGTTTATTTGTTTCAAATTTAAGAGGAAAAAAATGCACACAATTGCAGCACACCTTTGAAGTCTTTATTGGACCACAATTTCTGAGTTATAGAGCAAGCAGATTGCATGCAGAATTAAATCATTTTTCTTATAACATACTGCACAATGAAAGTTTTTATTATTATGGACCAACTTTGAGAAAAATAGAGAGGCTTCACACTGCAGATGGTATCTGCCATTGGAGGAAGAACGTGGTATGCTCTTAGTACAATTGGTCATAGCCAGAGGGGGTGAAAGCCCCATTAAAGGGCGGGGCCATAGTGACCTATTCAAATCAAATAAATCAAATCTGGTGAAAATACCAAAGGCTATGACCAAGAGGGTCTTGTAGTGGACCTCCAGAGAGACCTCAACACACTAGTCCCAATGCACACATCCCTGCAGAAAAGGCTGTGCATCAAAGTGGGTGCTGTAGTGACCAACGGCTGGAACCGTTTTAAGTCAAAGCAAAAAATTTCACTAGCACACCAAGGATCTCCAGAGTAGGTCCAAAGTTTTAATCAACATCCACATTGTTACAGTAGATTGCAACATTTTGGAGCCTCGCAGGACCCCCTCATCAGGCATGTGATGTGTTGAAGGGGTCCTGCGAGGCTCCGAAACATTGCAATCTGCAGACATTTTTGGCTTCACCAGAGGGACCTCGTCGCTATCCATTTAGGGGGCTAAGACAACAATGCTTACTGTTGGACGGTATCCTTGAGGGTATCAGAAGTAGAGAAATGAAGCCAAACATACCACTATACTTTATATTTCTCAAATGTATCATTATCTAACAATTGCATTTCCTCCATGCACATGATAACATTTACCATGGAGAACCACAAGGATAAGGAGGGGGTAACATCCATCTTCCAATTTAGTGTTATGATTCGTCGAAAGGAAAAAGCGTATTAAGTTCCGTTTCTGAGAGGCTGCCCAGCCTGGAAGAAAGGAAAGGAGCACTATCTCTGGGGTGAGGGTCAAGGACACATTGTAAATCTTGTTGAAGACTGCAAAAACTTGTGGCCTGATCCTGCAGCACAGTTATTAAACCTTTCTAGACAAGTTGCAATTTATTTGGGATTGAGCAGGCACATTGAATATGGAATGAAAATAATTAGTGTTGATTTGTTTCAAAATTAATTGCGGCGACAAATTGCGGCGTTTTGTACCGCGATTTACGGCGACAAAACGCCGCGATTTTAACCCTCATTTAACCCCCAGGTCCACATCTCCTATGCCGAACGCCGAAGCCGTCTGAAAAAAAGGGTCCGGGACTTGTTTTGAGCTTCAGGCGTACGGCGTTTCGGCGTTCGGCGTGGAGATGTGAACCATCTCCATAAAGGGCAATGTAAAATCACCCCTCCAGCGTATTAGGGGCTGCTGCGGCGTCGGGCTTCAGGCGTAAAAACGCCTAGGTGTGAATGGAGCCTAAAAGTCTTTATTGCATCACAATTTCTGAGTTGGAGAGCAAGCACATTGCATATTAAATTAAAAAAATGTGTTACTTCTTTTAGAGACTAAAGATACTGTAATGTGTTTAAAATTGCGGCGTTTTGTACCATGATTTACGGCGACAAAACGCCGCGATTTTAACCCTCATTTAACCCCCAGGTCCACATCTCCTATGCCGAACGCCGAAGCCGTCTGAAAAAAAGGGATCCGGGACTTGTTTTGAGCTTCAGGCGTACGGCGTTTCGGCGTTCGGCGTGGAGATGTGAACCATCTCCATAGAGGGCAATGTAAAATCACCCCTCCAGCGTATTAGGGGCTGCTGCGGCGTCGGGCTTCAGGCGTAAAAACGCCTAGGTGTGAATGGAGCCTAAAAGTCTTTATTGCATCACAATTTCTGAGTTGGAGAGCAAGCACATTGCATATTAAATTAAAAAAATGTGTTACTTCTTTTAGAGACTAAAGATACTGTAATGTGTTTAAAATAAATAAAAAAAGAAAGAAATTAAACAGATTTGCAGCTCACTTTTTAGGCTGATAAACTTCTTGGATAGGCCACAATTTCTGAAGGAGAGAGACAGCACATTGCATCTGAAAAAATGTAATGCCTTTTAAAGGAGAATGAAAGTGGAAAAATTTCAGAGTAACTGAGCAGGCATATTGCATTTGAAAATTAAAAAAATTAATGTCTTTTTGTATTAAATAAAAACAAAAAAAAAACATGAACCAATTTGCACCACACATTTGAAGTCTTTTTGGATTGGCCACGATTTCTGAAGAAAAGAGCGAGCAAATTGCATTTGAAATTAAAAAAAATAGTGCTTTGTTTTGGAGACGGAAGAAATATTAGAGATTTGCACCCCAGGTATCAAGCCTGTATGGGGATGCTGCAATTATTGAGTGACTGAGCTTGCTTATTGCATCTGAAACAAAACAAGTAGATTCTTTTAGTGTGCAATTAAGAATATAAATGTTGAACAGAACTGTAGCATGTTTTTCAAGCCTTCAATAGAACAGGTCACAATTTCTGAAGGAGAGAGGCTTCCTTTTTCACAAACTGAATAAGAAAAAAATTGACAGATTTGCAGTTAGGTTTGGAATCCTTTGTTTTTCTAGGAAAATTGCCTTTTCTGAGGGAGAGAGCAAGTAAACTGCAGCTAAACATTTATTTTAATTATTTTATTTTTCTTCCTCAATAATAAATCAAGGTCGTACATGTTAAAGTGTACCTATGGTAAAAAATGTAAATTATATTAATTTCCACATTGAATTTAAATTATTTCTAGCCTAAATGATCTTAAAGTTTGTAAATGTACTTCATGAATAATCCCACACATTAAACTAGATTTACTATGATTACTGTGTCCTGTGAATATGCACTGATGTGTCCCAGAATTCACAGAGGTTGCCTTCTGAAAAACAGAGGTACTGAAAAGAAGAGTTTTGGGAGGAAGAGTAAGTACAGAAATCACAGCTTGCAAGCAGCAAGGTACCATGAGATATGTAGTCCTTAGAAATCATAAGCAAACAGCAGAGGGGAAGCTGCGAAGCATTCTGGGAACACAGGAAGTTGTTGAAAGAGATGGCCAGCACTCACAACATCAAAAGAGATTTTTCATCTAAGCTTGTATTGGATTGTCAATAATAACTGATGTTTAGAGAAGTGCCAGCATTAATAATGAGGTATAGAAAAGGGGTACCTTTGTTCCGACTAAATAGAGAATAATTTTTATGGGAGGCTGAAATTGACATTTATGGTACTATACAAATGTTTGGGATACACAAACTTGGTATAAAAAGTTTTACATTTATTACAATAACAATTTAAAATGCATACATTTAAAAAGAATGAGACAAAACAATGGCTCTTTATGGTCACAAGTAATGTGACAATGAAAGGATTATACCATCTGTATATTGTTTGCTGAACATGTTTCGCAGAATGAGTTTCCACTTCTTCAGGAGATTTTTTGTACATACAGTGCCTTGAAAAAGTATCCATACCCCTTGAAATTTTCCACATTTTGTCATGTGACAACCAAAAATGTAAAAAAAATGTATCATTGGGATTTAATGTGATAGACCAACACAAAGTGGTCCATAATTGTGAAATGGAGCGAAAATGATAAATGGTTTTCAATATTTTTTACAAATAAGTATGTGAAAAGTGTGGCGTGCATTTGTATTCAGCCCCCCTAAGTCAATACTTTGTAGAACCACCTTTCACTGCAAATTTTTTCGGGATGTCTCTACCAGCTTTGCAAATCTAAAGAGTGACATTTCCCCCATTCTTCTTTGCAAAATAGCTCAAGCTCTGTCAGATTGGATGGAGAGCGTCTGTGAACAGAAATTTTCAAATCTTGCCACAGATTCTTAATTGGATTTAGGTCAGGACTTTGACTGGGCCATTCTAACACATAATTAAGCTTTGATCTAAACCATTCAATTGTAGCTCTGGCTGTATGTTTACGGTTGTTGTCCTGCTGGAAGGTCAACCTCCGCCCCAGTCTCAAGTCTTTTCTGCCATATATAGCATTTTGCTTTTAGGCCAAAATGTTAAATTTTGGTCGCATCTGACCAAAACACCTTCTTCCACATGTTTGCTGTGTCCCCCACATTGCTTCTCCCAAACAGCAAACAAGACTCTGTGTGGCTTTATTTTAAAAAATGTCTTTCTTCTTGCCACTCTCCCATAAAGGCCAGATTTGTGGAGTGCACGACTGTGGACAGATTCTCCCTCCTAAACTTTGGATCTCTGAAACTCCTCCAGAGTTATCATGCGCCTCTTGACTGCTTCTCTGATTCATGCTCTATAACCTAACCCTAAACTTCTCCACAACTTTATCCCTGACCTGTCTGGTGTGTTCCTTGGCCTTTATGATGCTGTTTCTTCACTGAGGTTCTCTAATAAACCTCTGAGGGCTTCATAGAACAGTTATATTTAGACTGAGATTAAATTACACACAGGTGGACCCTATTTACGAATTAGGTGATTTCTGAATGCAATTGGTTCAACTAGATTCTAGTTTAGGGTATCAGAGTAAATGGGGGCTGAATACTCCCTGGCCCAATGGAAGCGTTTCATAAACGAGAGCCTTCCCCTATATAAAGATACATATGGAAATAGAGGGTGCCCCCTGAAATATGAAAAAATATGGCGTACGTGCCTAGCCGAACCTACAACTGCATAAGAAGTTATGGAGTATTTTTTTTTATATATATATATATATATATATATATATATATATATATATATATATATATATATCTTATGGGCACTATGTACAAACTGAGTAGAGGAAGATTGTGTGCCTGATTGGGGAATAGTTGCTTTTGATGATGGGGGAGAAGTCTGACATACTGGGTTTCAATCTATGTCCTGGATATGCATATTCTTGTCATGTGTGGTTACGATTGTAAGCTACAAATATTGAGACCTGTTAAGCACTATCTGACATGCTGTTTCTGTCCTTGCCATTTTTTTTTCTTTTTTGTTTGCTGTTGTTGTTGTTGTTTACTGTCCAAAACGCAATAAAAAAATGGAGGCTGAATACAAATGCCTGCTACACTTTTCACATATTTATTTGTAAAAAAAAAACATTTATCATTTTCCTTCCACTTCACAATTATGCTCCACTTTGTGTTGGTCTATAACATAAAATATAATATAATTTTATATTTTCATAAATAAATAAACTTTACTGTCTGCGCTTAGTGCCCACATGGTCAAAAAGTAGTAGTAAAAAGAACGGGCAACACAATTTTGAAAAACTCAATAGTCTAGAAGTGAGTGTGCTGTCTCTTTAAATCATAAAGTGCATAAATATATACAAATAAATCAATAAATATATGATCAATTCATAAAATAGGTGGAACTTCCAAACTGAGAAAGTGCTACAAGGCAAACAGTGTACTGTTTCTTTAAATGCAAAAACACATGCAGTATTTACTCACTTTATTCATCACCATATTCTTATACATTAATATTCTTAATGTGCTCATATAGTGCAATAGATACGAATGCAAGATAATGCTTAAAGTGAAATGTTTAATTTATAAAAAAAAATATATATATATATATATATATATATATAGGATTAAGAAAAAAAATAACATTTTTAAAAAAAAGTTCAAAGCTCATGAACGTGTTCAACAAATTCTGTGATGATAAATTCCACCATGAACATCTTGTGGAGTGTCCCACCACCTGTAGGGGCACTCATTACCAGAATGTACTGATAACTGCGATCCATTGAGGAAAACAAAAGGTTGGGCAGAGTTTACCTGTGACGTCATTGGGCCAGATTCTGAAAGGAGATACGTCAGCGTATCTCCTGATACGCCGTCGTATCTCTGTTTGCGGGGCTGTGCATCTATGCGCCTGATTCTTAGAATCAGTTACGCATAGATTTTGCTTAGATCCGACTTGCGTAAGTCACTTACACCGTCGGATCTAAGTTGCAATGTTACGCTGGCCACTAGGTGGCGTTCCTGTTGATTTCTGTGTCAAATATGCAAATGAGCCTGATACGCCGATTCCAGAACATTTTTACGCCTCTTCGCCGTAGTTTACATTGTTTCCGTAAGCGCAAGGTTACCCCTGCTATATGAGGGCTAACCATACGTCGGTCCGCCGTATGCCATGTTAAGTATGGACTCGGGACAGCGTTGTGTTTTTCCGTAATTTACGTAACTCGTTCGCGAATAGGCCTGTACGTTAATTGCGTTGCCGTCGTAATCAATTTATTTGCGGTGTACTATGGAGCATGCGCAGTGGCCTACGAATGCGCAGTTCGTTCGGCACAGGGGCGCGCTTAATTTAAATACAAGCCACCCCCTTTGAATTACGCGGCCTTACGCCGGGCCATTTACACTGTGCCGCCGCAAATTACGGAGCAAGTGCTTGGAGAATACGGCACTTGCTCCTGTAAGTTGCTCCTGTAAGTTGCGGCGGAGTACTGTAAATAGCTTACGCTACGCTACGCCGGCATCTATGAGAATCTGGCCCATTGTGTACTCTGGATGCTCAGCAGCATAGCCATGTTTTTGTAATGCCTGTCTATGTCTCCCTTTGTGAGTATAATCGCTGATTAAAAATCTATGTATAATAATCTGTGGTGCTGGGCCATGGAGTTTTTTATGTGTTTCTTGTGACTTATACCAGCATTGTGATTTTGTTGGTGGTCCAATTGAGTTTTTACAAAGTTCGTGGAGCCATCATATCAAACCAGCTAGTGGCTACTAGAGGTGAATCCTTGATGTGAGATCATTGCAAGTGTTGCAAGCAGTGCCTCAACAATTAGTGGGACACTTTACAAGATCCTGCTGAAATTTATCATCACATAAGTTGATGAAATTTGGACTATTTTTTTATTTTTTATTTGTAGCGCTCACCCCCGAAGGAGCCGCTGATTAGTTTGGGACCGGCATGTTAGGTTACCAGTGATTCTTGTCTAGGGATAATATTAGTGAAGGTGGTTAAAGAGCAAGTGTCCAGACGTCAACTTGAGTTTTCAAAGCTTTATTCTAAGGCCCAACACGGCCGACATCAACATGACACACGATAGAGAAAAGGTTGATGAGCAAGGAGAGAACTGTAGTATCAGGCCTTGGATATCAAAGGGAGAGCGAACCTGCTCTCAGCATAGTCAAATTTAAACGTCGCCACTCTCGCCAGAGTGGGTAAAGTGCCCCCGGACAGGCGATTCACTTGAGCCCGGCAGCCGAAGGGTCACTTTTAAACAAAGTCACTGGGAGGAAACAGGGCCTCTGCCACAGGCCTGATGAATTTCTCTTAGGTTTGTCAAAGGTTAGAACCAATGAATCCTCCCAGTAATTCCAATTTTAAGGTCACCGATTGACAGCTGAAGTGTACCTGTCATGTGGCGTGGTGACCGGATCCCCGGTGGTTCGTCCAGGCCTCGCAGACAACCTCTGCCTCTGGGTTCTCCCAAGCCGATCCCCCACCGTTCAGAAGAAAACGCTCCTCTGATTGGCTGCTGGGAGAAGGTGGGTCTGTCAGAACCCCCTCTAGCGCCGACTGTCACTCAGGGGTAATAACACCCCCCTGACATGCAGACCGACCTACAAGGCAGTTCCAAATGGCAGCAGCCCAAATTTAGGGAATTTGTGAATGGGAGTAACTTAACTCTCCCATTCCCCACTAACTTTAGCGTAGCACCCCACCAAAAGGGGGGGGGGCACTACATATTCTTAATGCAATTTTTTTTTCTTTGTGTATGAATTGCACATTGCACTTTAGGTATTGCCGGTATGTTGCATGATTAGCTATTGGACTATATCAGTACATTATTTATATGAATTTTGATGATGGTATGTATTTCTGCATTTAACCACTTAATACCCACCCACCGTGAAATGACGGTGGGCGGGATACTCAATTATCCTGACATCACGTCATATGACGTGATGTCAATTAAGGCCACTAGGTGGCGCGCGCGCGCGCACCCGTCGGGTTACTAACAACACCGTGCGCGTGCGCGGCGGCCGCGATGGCCGCCGGGCACCCGCGATTTCCGTGTAACTGAGCTGGGACGTGCAGCTCTGTGTGTAAACACAGAGCTGCACGTCCCTGTCAGGGAGAAAGGAGATCAATTGTGTCCCTTGTACATAGGGACACAATCGGTCACCTCCCCCAGTCACCCCCCCTCCCCCTACAGTAAGAACACACCTAGGATACACATTTAACCCCTTCCCCGCCCCCTAGTGGTTAACCCCTTCCCTGCCAGTTACATTTATACAGTTATCAATGCATATTTATAGCATTGTTCACTGTATAAATGTGCATGGTCCCAAAAATGTGTCAAAAGTGTCCGATGTGTCGGCTATAATGTTGCAATCCCGAAAAAAAAACGCAGATCGTCGCCATTCCTAGTAAAAAAAAAAAAAAAAAAAAAATCATAATTATGTCCCCTATTTTGTAGGCAATATAACTTTTGCGCAAACCAGTCACTATACGGTTATTGCGATTTTATTTTTAATTTTTTTTTACCAAAAATATGTAGAAGAATACGTATCGGCCTAAACTGAGATCAATTTTTTTATTTTTTTTATGGGATATTTATTATAGCAAAAAGCAAAAAATGTTGTGTCTTTTTTCAAAATTGTCGCTCTTTTTTTGTTTATAGCGCAAAAAATAAAAACCGCACGGGCGATCAAATAGCACCAATAAAAAGCTCTATTTGTGGGAAAAAAAAGACGCCAATTTTGTTTGGGAACCACATCGCACTACCGCGCAATTGTCAGTTAAAGCGACGCAGTGCCGGAAGCTAAAATTTGGTCTGGGCAGGAAGGGGGTGTAGGTGCACAGTAGGCAAGTGGTTAAAGAGACACTTTTAAAGAGTACACTATTTGCACTTGGCACTTTCTCAGCTTGGTAGTTGCACCAATTTAATGAATTAATCATATATTTATTGATGTATTTTTTGATATCTATGAACTTTATGATTTAACTACTTAAGGACCAGAACGATTTTGCCCCCTTAATGATCAGGCCATTTTTTGCAATACAGCACCGTCTCGCTTTAACTGACAATTGCGCAGTTGTTCATCAGTTTAGGCCAATATATATTCTTCTATATATTTTGGGTAAAAAAACGCAATAAGCTTATATTGATTGGTTTGCGCAAAGGTTATAGCATCTACAAAATCAGGGAATAGATTTATGGCATTTTGGTTTTGGATATGTTTTAATTTATATCTTCTAATCCAATTAAGCCAGCCACTTTTGTAGTAAGAAGAGGTTTTTTTATGAACACTTTCTGTTGATATTGTACAAAATGATTCATTTTGATTCTTTCTAGGAACATTCAAGGATGTGCATCTGTTCACTGCCAACAAATTCAAAACACTGCTACAAAGGGTTGAAAGATGACACACTGCAAACATTCATTTCACTATCGATTTTACTTATGTTTCACACACACACACATATATATAAAGAACAAGTCTTTTCCAGCCATTAAAGTGGCAACAGAATATCAGTAAAAAAAAAAATCCTGGGTAGGCAGTGCTTGTCTCTCTGAAATCTGCTTTAAACATAGATTGCCATTGCTGCATTTGTTTGGCAGGCTGTTTGTGACAGGGTCATTTATGACAGGGCCCTTTTAGAAGTCTTTTCAAGGCACTCTAGTGGAGATTTATCACTTTCTACAAATGTCTAGAATAGACACAAGATTTAAAAAAAGGTGGGGATAGGGGTGGGACTTTAGATGAGGCATATGAGAGAAACTACCATAGGCCTCCATCCCAGTAAATAGATGAAAAAAGGGGGGAGGTTGGGACTTTAAATGAGATGCGTTTTTAGCAGTATGCAATTAAATATATATATGGAATGTAAAAAATGTTTCCATATTGGCCAGGCTCAAAGTTGCCAACCAAAAAAAGCACTAAACCAAATTAATCTGTCAAACTGATGTAAGTAAAAACAGAGGCCCAGATTCACATACAATTAGATTCGCGTAGAGTATCAGAAATACACTACGCCGCCGTATTTTACCTGGCTCTACGTGGAATCCCGGTAGATTTTGTCCAGTAAACTACGGCGGCGTAGTGTATTTCTCCCGGCGCAAGCCATCTACGCGAGTAGGGGGCGTGAAGCATTTAAAATGGGCGCGTTCCCGCGGCGATCGAACTGCGCATGCTCCATTCAGAAATTTCCCGCCGTGCATTGCGCGAAATCACGTCGTTACGTCATTCGTTGTTTGAGTAGCGTCGTTTACGGACATTCCTATTCCCGAACGAGTTACGTAAAAAAAATAATAATAATTAAATTTGACGCGGGAACGACGACGGCCATACTTAACATGGGCTACGCACCGTTAGACCAGCAAATAGCTGGTCTAACAGTACGTAACAAAAAAATGACGTAAGCGATTGCGAAGACCACTCGTATCTTCGTGGATCGCCGTAAAAAGTAATTTGCATATCCCGACGCTGAAAACGACGCGGACTCCTCCCAGCGGCCCCAAAAATATCGCAGCGTAGATCCGAAGGCTTACGAAGACGTAAGCCTCTCGGATCGAAGCCCGAAGCCGCCGTATCATGGTTTGAGGATTCAAACTAGTGATACGGCGCGCGAAATTTGAAATTACTCCTGTCTAACACCAGTTAGACAGGCGTAATCGCTCTGTGAATCTGGGCCAGAGTTTTTTTTTTTTGAAAATCTTTTTATTGTGTATAAAACATACAAACAAACAACAGTATACCTGCCACAGCATTGGGACTAGACCCACGCAGAGTCAGTACCAGCCGGCAATAAGCTGCTTCCATCATTAGTAACATACAGCTGTAGCACGGTCACAAGATAAGACAAACAAACCAGTGCTGTATTGGCTCCCACTCAATTGAAACGTCTAAGGATCAGATATCTCAGTTGAGACCCAAGGGACAATGACATATATCCCATAAACCCATAACAGAGATTATAATAATAATAAAAAAAAATGTATCAAAATCACAACAACCCTTGGAGTGGTATTAAGTACATGCTCGATCAGTCTGCGGTCGCGGTGGAGGCCTCCGCTAGACACACTCTATCATATTTTTTGTGGCATCCTCTATTTTGGTAGGTTTCCTTATACAGTGGTAATACTTTATTGACATGTGTTTTCCATAGCAATATGGATGGCGGGGCACGTTTTTTTCCAGCAGAGAGTGATCATTTTCCTGGCATAGAATAACAGGAGTCCTATTAGAGTTCTCTCTGCCACCCTGGGGGCTAATTCTTCTACTAAGCCTAGAAGGCATATCTGTGGGGTTGGAGTCACATCTATTCCCACCACCTCTTGTATTACTGAGAGTACTTGTGCCCAGTATTGTTCAATTACTGGGCAGGACCAGAAGATGTGTATAAAGTCGCCCAGATCCCCTGTACACCTCCAGCACTCCGAGGACAGGGAGGTTCTCATTTTATGCAACCTATAAGGGGTAATATAAGCCCGATGTAGGAGAAGAAGATGTTGAAGAAGAAAGGAGAACAGCAGATTCAGGCGTGATGGTAGGGAAACAGTCCTGCTCCCAAGTGTAACACTTTTCTGCACCACTCCTATGTGAGTGGGATTAGCGTACCCGGACAGGCCTCTCTCACTGAGCTGGCAGCCAGAGTATCACTCGGACAATTGTAGGATAAAATCCCTGCCACAGACCCTCCTTAGTGAACTTCAGAATGACACCCCTGCCACAGGCCCTCTCTGATTTGTAGTTACAGAGATAATCCTCCTTAGATGAATTACACCTGGATCTCCTTCAACTTGTCGCCCAGGTACCGACTGACATGTGATCAATCCTTCAGTGTCCAGCCACCTTGATCCCCGGTGGTTTGTCGAGGCCCTTATGGATCGCCAGCCTCTCAATGGCGCTCCTCAGATGGACTCCCCACCGAACAGCAATACAGCTTGGGATCCTCAAAGATGGGAACCCAGTCGCTCACTGGGTCCCCGTCGCTGTTCAGATGCCCTGGGCCAACATGGTCCTGGAACCAGGAACACCACGTGGCACGCACGCCCCGGCCAAATAGGCCATAACCGCGGGTACCGTGATGTGGTCACCCTAAAGGTGGGTGCCACATGAGAAGAAGAAGACCCAGAACCAATGGCATCTGCCACATAAATAACCCTTCCGCAGCATGCACAGCGAGGCCAAACCCTCCTGATTGGCTGCTGGGAAAGAGCACACAAACCTTGATCTCCCTCTAAATTTAACTAGCACCGGTACTGTAAAGTACACAGGCGCTGCACATTATTACGTAATATTACAGCATGATAATTCCATAGTGCCTTGAATATATTGCATTGCCCCTATTCGTTTCATGGTTTGCTTCACTACAAACTACTTTATACATCATTTCCAGCTAATAAGCTGCTTACATGAATGTGCAGCTGAGTCAAATATCTGATCTATCTGGTCTTTTTTTTTGCTTATACAAGCAGCAGATAAAGATTTTATTACTGATACACACAGTAAGAGAGCAGAAAAAACTATGTATCTTGTATGAAATAAAATTAAATAACCTAACCTAGTTTCACGTGTCCCCACAGGGAGGATTATATTTCTAATCAAATTCTATACATCTTAATAATCTATTCATTGCTCACACTAACTGCTCTCATGTTTCCAAAGCCAGTTTATTTAATCATATATATAATTTTTATATTGACCACAGTTTACAGTTTCATTGAATTTACTTTCCGTGAGTTATTTCCTGCGTTGTCACCAGCGTCTTTTCCAAAGAGGTGTTCCCAAAAGAATGGTTAATATAGCTTGAGTTTATTCCAACTGTCCTGTAGTGAAAAGGTCTTTCAAGAAATCTATGCCTTTGAAAGGGAATATAACATATTTTATGTGTAGTCACGCTTTACTGGAGTCATAATATTAAAAGATGAATTCTGTTCAAGAAGGCTAACATAGTTTACAACCAATTTAGGACCAATTGCCAATGTTAAAGCGTATCAAAACCAAAGAACATATATTTAATATATTGCAGCGTACTAGGCCTTAGATGTGGTGGCTGCATTCTTTTTTTTTTTTTTTTTAGGCTTTCTTTCTTTCTTTTAACCTTATGATCAGGAACACAGTTGAGTACTGTCCATCATGGGCATCCGCTCCATAGGGCAAGGGAGGGCGTTTGCCCCCCTGGAATCGTAAGAGTGTTGAAGAGTGAAGACACTTGCCTCCTGTGTTGCAATGGCCGCCATGTCCACCTCCGCGGCATCCGTGGACTTTTTTTTCGAAGTCTGCTGGCCTGGGGGCTGGGGCTACTCTCAGTCTGTTCCGACTTATTCACCAATACATACAGACACATCCATCCCTCCCTCCTCACCCTCTGCCCAAGCATCAGATTGGCTCTGACGTTCCGTGATTGGCTGCCTGCCTGTGTAAATGTATGTTGCTATGCCGATCCGGCCGGCGCGGTGCCAGCTCCTCCTGCAGGTGCGTGTAGTGGCCAAGACGAGAGAGAATATGCTGCCAGTGCCTGCCCTGGGGGCCTATCGCTGAAGAACCACAGGTAACAGCAGTGCTTGTGCCACACCACTGTGCCAGTTAGGAGGAGAATATTATATAATGCATGTTGCTTCCTGTAGGAACTAAGTTGGACAGCTAAGCTGAGCTATTGCTGGAAAAATATTGGTGTGTGTATGTTATATAATCTTCAGACTTCTTCACTTTGTATGGAACTGGAAGTTACTCAGTTGCTCACTCTCGGGCATACCAGTCCACGATGCCCGGCAGCCCATATAAATATATAGCCTAGAGATTAAAGAATGTACATCTTTTTGTATTGCAATGTATTGTAATACATCTGTTGAAGGCGGCCATATTTTGATCTTGATGAAAACAACCTATACAGTATAGGCTGTTTTCATAAAGATCAAAATATGGCCACAACAGATGTATTGCAATACATTGCAATATAGAAAGATGTAATTCTCTAGGCTATATTTATATGGATATGGAGTGAAGCTGAATTATCTCAAGAGCTATTTCACACTGCTAGCTGGCCACGTTATCGGTAAAGTGCCGCTAGTTTTAGTGGCGCTTTACCATCGTTTTAGCGGCGCTATTCGCCCACCAGCGGGCACTTTCAACCCTCGCGAGAAAGGGTTAAATGTGAATGTGCATTGTCGCTGCCGAATAGTTTTCAAACAGTTGCATTTTCAGGACAGTTTTCTGGGTATACCCCTTGTTTCTAACGTCTTTAGAAGCAAGGATGATCATAAACACTACTTAACTGTGTTGTAACAAATGCTTTAATACTGCTAAAGTCACCTTAACATTGTGATCCTGCCCTGACAACACTGGACCAGGTCTTTGGAGGAGCATCAAGTGTGTTAGGACTGCAGAACACATTACCTATCCTCAACTCTATAGCAAAGGTGTTGTTCTGAAGTCACACAGAAAGAACTGATATTTCATTGCAGCAATGTAACCTCACTAAAGGAAATTTGAAACTCACTGGATTTTTGGTAGATCAAAATATTTACAGTATTTTAGCACTTCTTTGAAAGATATAACAAAAAGCTTTCAATTATATATTTACCATCCAAAAAGGATATTAAGAGAAGTTTATTGTTAAGAATTACATACACTTCTATGTTGTACAGTGCCTTAAAAAAGTATTCCTACCCCTTAAAATTGTCCACAGTTTGTCATGTTACAACCAAGAACGTAAATGTATTTTTATTGGGATTTTATGTAATACACAAACACAAAGTGGCACATAATGGTGAAGTGGAAGGAAAATGATAAAAAATAATTGACAAATAAATATGTGAAAGTGTGGCGTGCATTTGTAATTTCAATTTCAGCTGTAAGTCTTTTTGGGTATGTCTCTACCAGCTTTGCACATCTAGAGAGTGACATTTTTGCGCATTCTTCTTTGCAAAATAGCTCAAGCTTTGTCAGATTGGATGTAGATCATCTGTGAACAGAAATTCTTGCCCACAGATTCTTAATTGCATTTAGGTCTAAAATTTGACTGGGCCATTCTAACACATGAATATGTGCTGTGCTCCTAAAGTGACATATTGACCAAATATACAAATAAAAATGGGAAAAAAATGTGAATAAGTGAAAAAAGTTTTATTACATTGATGTGACATCGTTGCTACTAAAGTTATTATGTTGAGTAGTTTATTGTTTCTTAAGTAAGGGTTTGGCTCCCTCTAGTGACTGCTGAACTCTGTCAGGATGTTTCCTTCTGTTTAGGGCGCAAACAGCTATGCATTGTGGAATATGTGGTTTGATGAGAAAGTGACTCATGTTGTTAAATCAGTCTGGGAACTACAAGACCCACAATGCCAAGTCTCCAAACAGCCTGCTGGGAAGAGAGATAAAAGGACAGGCATGGCCTGCTTTGGGCCTCTCTGGGTGCTATTTAACCAGCTGTGGTGCATCCATAGTAGGCGCAGGAGCGCCGCCTCCTCTCTCCCCTGCATAAATCTCTATGTATTGTCACCGCTGCCGCCCACTATTCAAATGGCCAACCATCTGAATAACAGCAGTTTGTTGGTGTTTGGAAGTGCCTATCAGAGCCAGCGGCTTTACAGCCTGTTGGCTCCAATCGGCTTCCAAATAGTTAACCAGGGGACACAGGGGGGTGTGCATTCCCTGGTTAACACTGACACTCGTCTCAGCCAATCAGGTTCACCGGGTCTGGTTACCGGTAACCTGATCGCCTGAAGTGACATCGATGGCGAGACTTGGGAGAAGACATCGAGGGAGTGTGGCTGACCAAAAAAGGGAAGTGCTGGGGGACTGGGGGAAGCAATCTGGCGGCAATTGCTGGACACACGGGATTTTGTGACAACAGCCGATTGTGAAGTGGGATGTGGACAGCCCTGCTGATTAGGCGATAGGCGCTTCAGAGCATTTGAAACCATCTGCGTTCCTGCCCATCGGGAGTAGCAGCACGGCGTGGCGGTGCCATCTTTACTGACGGAAGCACCAGGAGGAGATTCTGGATGGAGTCTGTCAGCCAGATGGGATCCACAGTGGTGAGAGGGCACCTGTTCATCCAAGTAGTGACTGCAATATTGCTGAGTGAGTTTCTTCCCTACAGACTGCTGGTGAGACCTGTAGTTCCACGGCTGTGGATCTGCTGCACCTGAACATCTTACAAGCAGACTCTGGGGCCTTGCTTTTCTCTCCCTGTGCTGTAAGTTCAGTACTGTAATTACTCAAGAAATTTACAAGTGGGCACATTTTTTCAGCTAAGGAATTCATAGCATCTTATTCTACAGTTATATTGCTCTTTTTATTTCCTTTGGATTACACATACATACACAAGTCAACACTGCAGTATAATATAAGCTAGCTGAAGACAACTGAAATTAAGGAACATTTACCATTTTATTCCTCTACAAAGCTTACTGCTCTACATTGGAGATGGTGTGCTGAGGCCTCAGTGGGAAGGTATTCAATACATGTGTTAAAAGTATTGAGGATCTATCTCCCTGTGCACCTGTTAACATATATCCCCATCCGGTTGTTACAGGGTACAAGTGTATGATATTATTGCATTGAACAAATACCTCTGCAATCATAACCCGTGTTCATTCATTGTTAACCATACCATTGCTTTGTGTTATTCTTTACCACAGTAAATGTTCTTTGCGTGGTTCAGTCATTTTGTCTGAGTTTCTCATTATTAAGCCCCGTACACACTATCAGTTTTCCTGACGGTTTTCTCTTCAGGTTTACCAAAACCATCTAATATGAGGTCAAACCTTAAGAGTTTCAATTTGTATGCAATCAGGCAGGCCCTTGCACTACATGGTTTTGGTAAATCTGATGAGAAAACTGTCAGGAAAACTGATAGTGTGTATGGGGCTTTACTGTGGTATTTTGCAATAGAAACCCAAGGTGTCAGAGTTAAGAGAGGGTCTGCAGATTCGGGCTGGCCAGTGGGGTATAGAGTTTATTGAGTAATCAGCAGCCCCATGGGGGGATGTACGCATACATTGAATTAAGTCCCAAATCTGAAAAAAGCAACTTATATAGAGTCCCTCAGAGAATATTGATGTTCCTCCAATGGAAATGGAACAACCCCACGATACAATTAGGCCTTGTACACACGAGGGAATAGATCCGATGGGAACGGTCCGACGGACCGTTCCCATCGGATCTGTCCGCCGGATTGCTTTGATCCGATGGCTGTACACACCATCGGATCAAATTCCTCGCCGGCGGACAGCGCGGTGACGCGGCGGTGACGTTGACGCCGCCACGTGACCGCCACGTCACCGCACCAGGAAGTAAACACTTCCGCGCGCATGCATCGGATCCATTCACAGGATACGACGCATGTGCGGGCAGATATGTCCGTTGGTTTGCCGTACTAACCAGCGGACATATCTGACGGACAGCTCTCCGGAGGAAAAATTCCAAAGCATGCTTTGGAAATTTTCCGCCGGAGGAATCCGGCCAGAACGGTCCGTTTGCCCCTACACACGAGCGGATTTTTCGGCTGAAATGGTCCGTCGGACCATGTTCAGCGGATTTATTCACTCGTGTGTACAAGGCCTTAGAGCAAGAGTCTCCAAACTATGGCCCTCCAGGTGTTCAGGAACTACAATTCCCATCATGCCTAGTCATGTCTACGAATGTCAGAGTTTTACAATGCCTCATGGGAAGTGTAGTTCCACAGCAGCTGGAGGGCCGTAGTTTGGAGATCCCTGCCTTAGAGTAATGTGACTTATATGAAACAAATCAAGTGAATCCACCACCACACAGAGTGCACGCTTACTATCTGCACAAGTTTTAAATATATGTGGCTAACACCCAGCCAGGCCTTTTTCTCCAAAGACTTCAGGTGTCTGGTCAAGCCATATGGTGCAGTCAGCGGTCAATCCGGAAGTTGGTTCGTGGTACAGTTTGCAGGCCCACAAATGATAAAAAAAAAAGACAATATCAGCTCAGAAAAAAATAGCAGGGAAAATCGCCATGGGTGAAACCAGATGGTTTATTTATTTCATAAAATAGTATCGCCTACAGAGCATATACACACAATGGACCCACCATGTCCATTTCCTTGCTTAAAAAAAGGACATTAAAGTGACCCTGTCACTAGGATAAAAAAAAGGAAACAGTAGCCCTTTGTAAGAAAAAAAAAGTATGTGAATACTTACAATTTCAATGTGTGGAGTCCATTCTTTTACAGAGATTTGAACATCACTGGTACCTGACACTTCCAGGTGTGTCAGATGTCTCTTCTTTGGTGTCCTCCAGCTGATATGTCACTGCAGGACATTGATGAAGTCTGGGGTCACACTTAGGGTTGCCACCTTTTCCTCAAGCCAAACCCGAACACGCCACTACATATGGTGGGTGTGGCCATATTGAGGGAGGGGCCTCACGAGGCATGATTAAATTAAACAAAATAATTATTTTACCTATAAAATATGCTTACTTTGCTGTGCCACAAGTAAGAGTCTCACTGACATGAATAAACCTCAGCACAATCATTTAAAAAAAATAAAACTCTTCCATTACTACAGAGGTAAGTGCAGTGGAGATCAGGGGCATTAGTTCACCTTTTAATTTTCATTAAGTACAGAGGGTATTACAGTATGTGCAGGGAGGGAGTGCAGAATTTACAACAGTATATACAAGAGTGTGGTGCGTATGTTGGTATGTGTAGGAAAGGAGTGCAAAGTGTAAGACATTATGTACAGGAAATTAGTGCAGAGGGTAGGTATTACTTCCAGGAAAGGAGTGAAGAGGGTGTAACAGTGACCAGTATATGCAGTAGAGGAGTGTGGAGGGTATGATGGGAGCACTATGTACAGGAGAGGGAGTGCGAGGGTATGATGGGGGCAGTATGAACAGGAGAGGAGTGTGGAGGGTATGACAGTGGGCAGTATGTACAGGAGAGGAGTGTGGAGGGTATGACAGTGGGCAGTATGTACAGGAGAGGAGTGTGGAGGGTATATGACAGTGGGCACTATGTACAGGAGAGGAGTGTGGAGGGTATGACAGTGGGCAGTATGTACAGGAGAGGAGTGTGGGGGGTATGACAGTGGGCAGTATGTACAGGAGAGGAGTGTGGAGGGTATGACAGTGGGCACTATGTACAGGAGAGGAGTGTGGAGGGTATGACAGTGGGCAGTATGTACAGGAGAGGAGTGTGGGGGGTATGACAGTGGGCAGTATGTACAGGAGAGGAGTGTGGAGGGTATGATGGGGGCAGTATGAACAGGAGAAGCAATAATTCTAGCACTAGATCTCCTCTGTAGCTCTAAACATGTAACCTAAAAAAATTTAAAGCATCGCTTAGGATACCAAAAAAAATCGTGCTAACTTTAGTGTTTTTTTTTAATGAATGAAACAGTTTATTTCCAAAAAAAAAAAACACGCTTGAAAAATTGCTGCGCAAATACAGTACCGTGCTAGAGCTGCACAATTAATCGTTAAAAAATTGTGATGTCAATTCCCCTCCCCCTGACATCTCCAATGCAGAGTTTGCTGATTCTTTCATATAACAAGTGGAGAGACTTTCAGCTGTCAAAAGAAAATATCTGGACAGTCTGCCAAGTTCTTATCAGGAAACATTGTAACTAACACTTTCTTCTTATATCAAAGGGATAAACTTCTGTGTGTAAAGAAAATATCCGGGCAGTCTGCCAAGTTTGTAAACAACATGAAACATTGTAACCAACTTCCTTTTTAGATCAAACTTCTGTGTGTAAATGCAAGAAATGTAACCACTTAAAGTCCAACACTTGTTAAAAAGCAATATTTTTTGCTAGAAAATTACTTGGAACCGCCAAACATTATATATATTTTAGCAGAGACAAAAATGGGAATTGCTGCAATATTTTATGTCACACTGCATTTGCCCACTTCATTGAATAATAAAAACCATAAAAACAAAACAGTAAAGTTAGTCCATTTTTTTTTTTTTCATTTTAATGTGAAAGATGATGTTATGCCGCACGAATCGTGAGAGAATTGTCATCTATCTTCTAAGCAAAAAAATTGCAGTTGTCGTTTTAGCCAGAATCGTGCAGCTCTATGCCGTGCAACATAAAAAGTTGCAAAGACCACCATAGAGTAATTTTCGAGCAAAAAATTAATGATGATTTTTTTTTCTCAGTCTGCTGCAGTGTGTCAGCTTGTATTTATAATGGCCGCTCTGTATGTAGCTTCTGACAGGCTGTGCAAGCAGGCCCGTATCTCCAGAACCATAAATGATAGCCATCCCATATTTTGACCAGTTGTGGGGTAGGTCTTCAACTGACTACCCCCAAATGTGGGGTTTCTGTGACCTCTGGTCATCGAGCTACAACCCCCGCTCCATCAGCCCCTCTGTTAATCCGGCCCTGTATGGAGGGGGGGCAGGACTGTATGTATGGCTGTGGATGGTAATGGTATATGCAGGGGGGGGCAGAACTGTATGTTTAGTGTATGGTGGGGGTAGTGTATGGTCCGCCCATCCACCCACCTCCATGTGTATTCTGTAGCCAGTCAGAGAAGAGCTGAGCACTCTGTGTCCCATGTGTCCTCTTCCACTCTGCAGCACACAATGCAGACGGAGGCGCGCCGGAGGGAGGGAGGGGAAGGGGCTAGCACAGTGAGAAGTTGCACACAGCCCGGTCGGGGGGCTAACAGAGAGCACTGCTGCGGGCGGCACACCTTCTACTAACACTCAGGCAAGCTGGTGGAGCCGGGGATGTGCAGCTCTGTTGCGGCCGGGCCAGGATGGACAGCTAAAAAAAAAAAAAAAAAAAAAAATTTTTTTTTTTTTTTTTTAAATGTGCCCGGGTTTCAGGAGGCTTCAAAACCGGGCACATGTGTCCAAACCCGGACTGTCCGGGTCAAAACCGGACAGGTGGCAACCCTAGTCACACTGGGTTTACCGCATTCCAATTCACAATAGTATGAGATAGTGACCGGCTCTCTATAGACAATTTGCACTGGAACTCTGTGCATCTTTTGGTCTGTTTCACATCCAAATTCAGACAAAAATTTGTGCTGATATCGGACCTGAAATGGTAAACAAGGACACACCAGACTCCTGCTGTGAGCTGCTGCATGCTCACATGTGAACCCAGCCTTACAGGGGCTGCTGGTTGCATTTTGTGCTCCTAGTTACAGGGTACACTCAAAAGTCACAGTAGTACTGGCCCTAAAGCAGAGTGAATTAAAAGCTTGTCTGTGGTAGGTTCTATGGAAACTGTGATGCCGTAACATTTCTCCATTAAGGCTGCTTCTGAAAAACAAGTTTGCAGGGTACAACAGATAAATACAGTTTCTGTGCCTGATTCCAGAAAATCCCTTCTGGGATTAGATCACACAATTTATCTACTTCCTCCTGGGGTATCCCTGTCTGTTTTGCTTGTAGTTTAAAGATTGTGAAAAACTAGAGACATTTTCCAAGCTGCTAGCGTGATTTATAAAACACTCGACTTAACAAGAGAAAGTGCAATTTAAAGCAGAATACCAGTGAACAAAATAACTTTAGCTATTTGATGCTTTTATTTAAATGTTATTAAAGGAACCCTTTACTTATAGAAACTTTTAGGAATAAGCATGCTTCAAGTGAAGTTAGAACTCCTGGATTGATCTTGCCTAAGCCTGGAATTGTCTTATATACAGTATCTCCCAAAAGTGAGTACACTCCTTACATTTTTGTAAATATTTTATTATATCCTTTAATGTGATGACACTGAAGAAATTACAGTAGTGAGTGTACAGCTTGTATAACAGTGTAAATTTGCTGTCCCCTCAAAACATGGCCATTAATGTCTAAACCGCGGGGAAAAATGGTGAGTACACCCCTAAGTGAAAATTTACAAATTGGACCCGAATTAGCCATTTTCCATCCCTGGTGTCATGTGACTCATAATGTGCACGTGATCGTTTAAACCGATGAGAACAGTCTGATGGACCATTTTCATCGGTCCAAACCGATCGTGTGTGGGTGCCATTGGTTATTTAAACATCGGTTAAAAAAAAGCCAACTTGTTTTAAATTTGGAAGGATCCCTAACCGATAGAAAAAAAATGATCGTTAGTAGGCACAACTATCGGTTAAAAATCCACGCATGCTCAGAATCAAGTCAACGCATGCTTGGAAGCATTGAACTTCATTTTTTTCTGCACGTCGTCGTGTTTTACATCACCGCGATCTGACACGATCGTTTTTTTTTTAACCGATGGTGCGTAGCAGGGTGCCTTTGGCCAATCAAGTCCACACCCCACACTATATAAGGCTGCTTTCATAGCGGCTGTGTATATTATGTGGACGGAGATAGATCGAGCTAGATTAGGCAGTCAGGTTAGTTAGTGGCATGCAGGCAGAGGCAGTGTATTTAAAATATATATATAGTCTAATATATACATATATATATATATATACAGTATATACTCTTCATTTAGTGTAGACTAGATATTCAGCGTAGACTCTATATTCAGTCCATGCAGGCAGTTTAGCTTATAAAACACAGCGTATTGAAGTGGTTAAGGGTCCCCCCAAAGCACCTTGGCCCCATGTTGATGGGGACAAGGGCCTCATCCCCACAACCCTTGACCGGTGGTTATAGGGGTCTGCGGGCGGTGGGTTATCAGAATCTGGAAGCTCCTTTTGCCCCATTTCCCATCCCCTCACGTGAATGGGTATCAGATATATTGTATCCCTACTCATTCACCATTCATTTGACACTGTTTTGGTGAATGGGTAGGGGTACAAAGTACCTGATACCCATTCACATGGGGAGGCAGGATCTGGGGGCCCCCACAACCACTGGGCAAGGGTTGTGGGGAGGAGGCCCATGTCCCCGTTAACATGGGCAAAAGGTGCGGTACTGTTATAAACATGGAAAAGATGCACTACCTTACAGGCAGACTAAGGGGACCCCCAGGCACGATATTTAAAAAAATATTACATTTTTATTGTTTCACTTTAAAGGGGTTATAAAGGAAAAAAAATGTCATAATAAGCATCCTTTACATGCAGACATTCCTCTTTTCACTTCTTCGTTGTTTGTTTTTGCTCAGAAGTTGCTCTATTTCTTCTCTGTTCTGTTCACTTCCTGCTTGTCTGATTTTACTGACCACTGTGAAGGGAGACTTTACTGCGATGGTCAGTAACGTGCTTGCCCCTCCTGGGAACTACATCTGTTCGGCAGGACGCTCTCTACGTGTTAGAGACTTCAAGGAGGTGTGAATTACTGGGCGTGCCTCAATTCATACTGGGAAATGTAGCTCTTACATGAACAAGTGATGCAAACCAGGAAGTGAATGAGTGATATAGATGAATGAATTTAATAGGTATTTACTCATTTGTTAACAGAATCATTACACTATTCTGTCTGTCTACCTTGTAGACATTGGGCCAGATTCACATACACTTAATATTGCGCTGCGTAATCGAAATACTCTACGCTGCCGTATTTCACCAGGCTCTACACCGAATCCTGGTAGATTTTTGCCCGTACGCTACGGCAGCGTAGTCTATTTCTTGCCACGTAATCGAAATACGCGATTAGGGGGCGTGAAGCATTTAAATTAAGCGCGTCCCCGCGGCGATCGAACTGCGCATGCTCCGTTCAGAAATTTCCCGCCGTGCATTGCGTGAAATCACGTCGTTACGTCATTCGTTGTTTGAGTAGTGTCGTTTACGAATATTCCTATTCCCGGGCGACTTACGTAAAAAAATAATAAAAGACGTCGGAAAACGTAGAAATTCAAACGCGGGAACGACGGCCATACTTAACATGGGCTGTCTAATATTAGAGCAGCAAAAAGCTGGTATCGTGTTACGCAAATAAAAGATGACTAAAGGTGCCGTAAGAGATTGCGATTGAAGATCGTAATTTCGGGGATCGCCGGCAAAGGCTCATTTGCATACCCCGACGCGGAAAACAACGAGAAGTCCACCCAGTGGCCGCAATTTTATTGCAGCGTAGATCCGAAGGCGTATGAACACGTAATCCAGTCGAATTGAAGCCCGCAGCCATCTATTCATGGTTTGAGGTTTTCGACTAGCTAGAAAACGCGCGTAATTTGAAATTACTCCAGTCTAACACCAGTTAGACAGGCGTAATGGCTCTCTGAATCTGGGCCACTAATTTTAGGCCAAAAAAAATTTGGAATCTTTAATGCAGTTGTGCTTATTCACGTTTATCGTAATCTTTCAACGCTAGGGGTTGGAGGCATGTTGTAATACCTCCACCCTTAGTAGCTCAACACATTCCTATATGTGAGAAAGATTATGTAGTGAACCCCCAAACTCCTTTTCTCTAATTGGAGTGACGCCTGGGGTCCAATATTGAAATTTCACATAACATAGAGAGGTGCATTGAAATCTTTGCTAACCGCAGTTGTGGTTCACTCTCGTTCACTGTAGTTTGTGACAGTATAATAGAACCTTATCATGAACCCAGCAGAACTTGCTAACCATGTTGTCACCCTTACTCAAAAGGTAGACGCTCTTGCTCAAACTGTACAGACTCTTCAAGTGGAGAATCAAACACTGCAAGATTTAGTTTCTCAAAATCCAAATGTGCCTCATTTTCCTTCTGAACCCAAGGTCAATCCACCTGTACCCTTCACTGGTGAACGAAAAATGCGCCTTAGAGAACTGGTGGCACTTACTAGAAGGATCAACAAACCCAATAATGATTTATACTGATCATCGCAGTTTACAATGTCTCAAGTCCAACAAAATCCTTTTCTGTAGACAAGTATGCTGGAGTCTCTTTTTTGACAGATTCGATTTTTTTGATCACCTACAGGCCAGGTGCAAAAAATGGTAAATTCCTTCTCATAAGTTCATGCTTGCTAATCTCAATCTAAAACAGCTACTTAAACAAAGTTTGAATACGCAAGATACTACCATTCCTCAAGGCTAAACGCAAGATAAGGACGTTTTTTTTTTACAAGCATACTCAACCTTATATCCCTCCCTCTATGGTTATCCACATAAAAGTTCTACATGATGCTCCCCTAGCTGGCCATCCTGGAATAGAAAAAAACACTGATCTCATCCAGTGTTATTTGTGGTGGCCCAATATGACTACCACAATAAAAGATTACGTATCGACCTGTGAGGTCTGTGTAAGATATAAGCATGAGAGAAGACCACCCTATGGCTTGCTGATGTCTTTACCTATTCCTACAAAACCTTGGGAAGCATTGTCTCTAGATTTTATTGTTGAACTACCTGCTTCCAATGACTATAATACGACAATGGTAACAGTTGATATGCCTACGAAAATCGCTAATTTTGTTCCGCTTAAAAAAATTTACTTCTTCTGAAGAAACAGCACAAACTCTACTTGATCATGTCATTAAATTACATGGTGTTCCTTCACGTCTGGTTTCTGATAGAGGTTCCCAATTTGTTTAAAAATTCAGGAAACGTGTAAGAACGTGTAAATCAATGTCTTGAACAATATCTCAGATGTTACTGTACTCATCTTCAGGATAACTGGATTACCCTCCTTCCTCTCGCTGAATTTTCTTACAATAATTCAACTAGTTCGCTATTCTCCTATTTATGCAAACTATGGGTTTCATCCCAATATGTTACCTGAGTCTCCATTACTTATGAATGTACCCTCAACTAATGATTATTGGTCTACCCTTTCTTCTGTTTTGCAACTTTTGAACCAAAATCTCAAACGAGCACAAGATCGTCAAAAAAACTATTATGATCTTAGGCATAGACTTTCACGATCTTATAAAGTTGGGGATCAAGTATGGCTCTCTAAAAAAAAACTTACGTTTACATATATCCGCTAGGAAATTGGCCAAGCAATTTTTCGGTCCATCTCTAGTGACCTAGCAAATTATTGCAATGACTCTTTAAACCACCTTTGGCTTAACAAATACATTTCAGTAATATGTGTAGTGAGAATTCGACTGGAGTTCAATGTAAAATTAGATTTTCAGTCTGAATTTCAGTTACGTTATTCGGAGTGTTCTGTAAAAATGTGTTTATATTGTAATTCGGTTATTCGGATATATCAGAATCTCAGAATAATGAAAAATGTGTCCAAATATTAATTCCGAATGAAACGAACCACACTATAAAGTAAAGTTTATAAAGTACCCCCTTACATGAAGGTTCCCATCAGAGTCGCCCTTTTCATCAGAGACCTGCCCTACATCAGGTTATCCATTATTGTTTCCCCTACACCAGGGTTCACATTAGAGTACCTCCATACATGAAGGTTCCCATCAGAGTCCCTCACTACATCAAGATCCCCATCATTGTAGCCCTTACATCAGGGTCCCCATCATTGTCCCCTTACATTAGAGTCCCCATCATTTTTCCCCTTACATCAGCATTCACATTAGAGTGCCCCCTTACAAGAAGGTCCCCATTATGGTCTCCCTTACATCAGGGTCCCCATCAGTCCCCTTTACAGGGTTCAGGTGTGATTTGGGGAAGAAGCATAAAAAACTGCCATCCTCTGCTGACTTTAACCCTTAATCTGTGCACAATGAGGATACACCACTGACTCTAGCTAAGTGTAAAGATTTAGCATGAAGGATAGACAGACAGCATGAGCTTGAACATGCAGCTTGGTCTTTTTTAGTAGCCTCCATCTTAAAAATAACCACAGCTCCCCGCCCCCAGATAA